>DWPA01004867.1:0-12403 GCA_018251375.1 Calpodes ethlius | reverse complement strand
GCCAGTTCTTTCTTTTTTCCCTTTATAGTTTTTTCACATGTAACGCATCGATGATAATTTTGACGTAACTGATAGTGTACATTAAAACCGTTTAATACCAGATGGTACGACCGCTCGTTTGTCAACATACAAAGAAAAGTAAACAATTTTCGTCAATCAATCGTTTTCTTTGTTACTCCATTTTACTTCATATAAAAACACTAAGCGATTGACACTAATGGTAGCGATCTATCTGTGTAGCATAACATACTTATTTATCTGATCATGGAACCTGTAAGTGGATAGTGGAATTTTTCAACGGCTATCTCATCGCGATATCAGAAATAATAAAAGTAGATCAACATAAGAATACCGATCTACATAGCTTATCTAAGTGGATCTCGTTATGCAGTTGTCGAGGTGGAAGACAAATTAATGGTAAATACAGACCTCTTTAGATTGAACTCGTTTGGTTCCTACTTTCTTGATTGTTATTGACAAAAGTTTTTAACGAACATTAATTTGATCATAACAGTAAAGATCTAAATGTTTACTTCATATACTAAACATATTCATCATTATAACCCATAACTGTCTCTTTACTTGGTTCAAAACTTCTCTCATAATACAAGGAGTATAGGCTATAGTCCACCACGCTGTCAATTGCGGGTTGGTATGCAAAGCTTTGAGAACATTGTGTAGACCTCTCTGGTGGGCAAGGTACTCACAAAGTTTCCCTTCGTCGAAGCAAGTGACAAATTAACTTTTAATACGCATATAACTCTGTACTTAATATATTAAGTTATTGTAACTAAGGGTCTATGGGTACACACAGCATAGTGGTTTTATTATCTTTATAGATATTTGACTTTATTTTTAAAATAAAACAATACTTCCCACATGTTCGATTAATGGTGTTTATAAAACCGCATTACTTTTGCATTAATATATACTCCGAAACCCAATATTTGTATAGGTATGCACATATAAACGTGTTTACTTTATTTAGTATAACATAAATTAAATCGTCTCTAAAATCGATTTCGTTAAATGTTTTAACACTGTGTACTACAATTTTATAGTACATCAAAATTTAACATGAAAGCGTACCAAGGACGTCGTACATTACGACTTGCTATCCACAATTTATATTTACACCGAACGAGGGCGATAAAATTTAACTGCGTATATTTATCCTTCAATCGTTATTTATTATAAGTCTAACCACGTGTACGTTGAGATTACCAAAAACATGAATTATACAAAAACATATGGTCCTATAAACACGTGTTCTGTATATCTGAATCTCAGATCAATGCGTTTTATTTTAATCTACAAACGTAGCATATGTGACTAACTTCATAAAATAATCGACATCAAGGTAGTTATATAATTGTCGTCCAAACCATAGCAATGATCACTTCCAAACACGCAATATGTTGGTTATTATAATAATAATATATATATTTGATGCTTCTTGAATGTCCGCGTTTAAATACTTTAAGACAGAAATATCTATACAATAAAATAATAAATCGCCTCTTTACAAGGACAACGTGACATCTCATCAAAAACTTTTATATTTTTTCCTTTGCTCACATCGACTTGAGTTCCTTTTGCTTATTTTCAAAAATCACATTAATTAGCATAACAATTTCACACATTAAAGTTATCAATATTTAGAATACTCTTTTGTAAAGTTATGGTTTAAAATATATCACGTTGTTCTTGTAAAAAGGCGAAATGTTTTCACATGCACACTCCATCTCTAAGTTTCTCCGTTCGGGCAGGCGGCACCGATATACGCAATAGCTAACATTCACACCTAAGAACAAATATTAATGTGCTTGAAGGACCAACAAAAGGACAATTAAGTGGCGAATGACAACGTCACTCCTGAGGAATTTAGGTAGCCAAGGTTAAACCACTGACTATTTATATAGCACATTTAACTAAGTTCAAAGCTTCTTACATTTAGACACATCCCATAGTTTAACTTTTCTATCGGCCCCACCGGTAGCTACGACGCGATCCGTTGGACTCCATTTCACAGCGTTTACTTCTCCGTCGTGTGCATCCTATTAGAAAAAAATATTTGTCATTATAAAACAACTGAATGTATTTAACATGGTACTTATATTAATCAAAACTCGACCTTATATCAATGTGTTAAAGGATTAGTTCACATTGACAATAATGAATATTTTATTATCTGTAATAAAATATGTGATTGTAACCTACATTATATTTTAAAATATAGCTTTCGTTTCGTCTAAATTTTAAATAAAAACCTCCTTCATTTTAGAATCTCGGTTAAAAAACAGTAAAACAAACTCACAAATCTCAATGCAACTTTGGTAGGTAATGCAGTCGCGTAATAAGGCATGGAGTCCATAATTTTATCCTCGGATGAGCTGCCGCTACTTCTACTGCCACCTTCTCTGGCCGCTTCCTCCAACTCTTTTCGCACCTTGTCACTCTTTTTTCTGAAAACAAAAGAAGATTTTAATGTTCCAATTACAAATGTATTTATATCTTTTACGAGAAGTCTCGTAAGCGCCATATGTACAACAGCGTAAATGCGTTTTATAATAGTCCCTTCAACCTTGTGATTTTCTTACAACAACCATGCTTATGATTGAAGTACATATTCTATTTCAAATCTGTATCCACTTATAACTTATAATCTGTGCCAAAACCATGCAACCATGCCATGCAGCATATAAAACTATGCATCACATAATGCAAACCATACGCAGTCACATTATCATGGAGTAAAACTATTTAATGATTAAGTGCTTCTGTTACATACCAAGAGGACATATCATTATTGTCTACTAACAATTAAATCAATTTAAGGTGACCTACCTCACTTACCTACTAGTTGCTAGTATTACTAACGAAGTAGTTCGATAACTATTAAATTCATTGTTAAACATTGTAAAACTATATTATGACATGACATGATAGGTAAATAATGTGATAATTTTAATCCATAAAACGTGAGTTATAAAAATATGACATATGCAAAATGAGGCCAATTTAGTAAACAAAATATTACAGGTACATGTTTTACACAGATACACACTGTTACAATATATCACAAATTTTAAATATGTACAATAACATCCTTCATGTCGATAAAACATATATACAATTTTGATATTATGATACTCGTGGACATAATTAAAGTTAGATAAACAGGAAAATATGAAATATGTTACATAATTAAAATATATTTAGGATGATAAAATTTGATGTACAATAGAAGTAAATATTTTAGTAATAAATTATCGAACACAGATTCCATGCTACACTCTATTTTGTGACGTCATGTACGAGGGAGGTTGGTAGGTGGTAGAATTCTAAATAGTTTCGTGTCGTTCCCTCCACACTTGATAATTTTACCGTGAAGCAAGCTCCATGCCACCTCGGCGTTCGTTTAAGAGGACGTTGGTTGGGTTGGTTAGCAATATGTACAAATCGTTCATTGTGAAGTACGTTTGGGTTAGCAACATGTTCAAATGAGGCGTTTTAATACATCTGTCGTGATTCGTTACAATAAATCTGTACGAATCTCAAGTAAGAGTGAAGTTTCGTTTGAAATTGATTATAGACATTCAATGGGTGCAGTAGCCATATAACATAAGGTGGTTTGCGTATTTATACTTGTTAATAGATATTAATACAAAATACTTACTAATATTAACTCATAATTAATTCAGTTATTAAATATTTAGTTAAAAAATGTATCTATACATTTAAAAAAAACATTGACAGATAAACTCTTTTATACAATTAAAAAGGTAAAGTAAGTCAAATAAGACTTAAGGTACAACGAAACAATGGGCGAATTTATTCGTCAAAACACATAGTAATCAATTTGAAATTAAATATATAAATTATTAAAGACCTCTTTTGAAACCAAAAATTCAAATGCCAAACCAGTGGGTAATCATTTTGATTTTACGTAAAATATCAAATCATAAATAACAATATCCTGCTGTGACATAACAAAAGAGTAAAACGTGAACCAAAAATCGAAAAATGAGTCAGTTTCAGAGTGCAGTTAAAGACATATGGACCATTCGTAATGAAAAGGTATGTTTTAATTTTAATAACGACACAATGCCTTCAAACCACCACATCCTCATTCACATTATGTCAAACTCACCCAAAACTAACTCTACCAATCGTGTTGATGAAAAACGCGGTAGGGTTGCTTGACCTGTTGAAGAAATTAAACAAAAAAAGCAAACAAAAATCATATATACTTATGCAAGCTTTCAATCGCGTGACACACGAAGCCCGCTACTCAGATGCTTACCGTGGTAAAATAATACACAAGATATTATTACACAGACAGGTATTAAGATATTAATAACTGGTCATTTACTAAAGCCGAGAAAATACATTACTTGAAGATATTAGTCTATCAAGAAATCGACATATTGGGGAAAAAATAATTAAAAACAAACTACATACTATGCGGTGCTCCCTGACCAGATGTAGAAATGAGAAAATGAATTTCTAGGTGTTTCTGCACGTCTGAATATACTTGTATTTATAGCAAATTACAAATTGATATGGGTATTTTTCGTAATTAAAAATGACTTCTATTTATGTTTTAAATTAAAAACAAGTATTTTTTCTAATTTAGCGAAAGTCTACATTAGAAAATAATGCAACTTCGAAAAATAAAGCTTTGCATTTTTTTTCATTAAACAGAGGCACAGAGTTACAAACATTTAGTGAAAAAAGGGAAAGAAAATATTTTATAAAAAGCAATAAAACATATTTACAACAAAGCAAACGTTCACTAACATAAAAATATAACTATATCCCTGTCCACAAAATATTACTTCGCATCTCCAAATATACAACACACACGCAACATTCAATTTTATGCTTAAATAATGTATCAATCTTACTTGAGAAAATGTTCATTCTCTTCATTCATTTTGTCTGCATCTTTTGCTTTGTACTTTATCAGCCTTTCAACTAGAGATCGATTTTCATCCTGAAATCAAAATATATGAGAATTATTGTATCATAATAACTGTCAGAACACTATGACTAAGAGTAATAGTTGGTTGAATACGATAAAGACGATAGTGTAATACAACTTACAGTTGAACCTCACGTCTCTCTGTTATATAATTCCTTGACAAAAGTACCTATATAATTATACATTATATGGTTTATTACAACGATAGTAACTTAAACTCTGTATGCTTTGTTACATACAGAATGAAGTAAATTGAAATCTAAAAGCATTATATCCATTTTTTGCATTTAAATAAAGAATCATCTTTAAAAATATACATTTAATACTATTGATCAATTGAAGTTTTTAAAGTAAATACTATAACAGTGGTAAACCAAGATATAAGCCTATGAAACCACAGTTGTCAAACGTCATTTTATTTCTTAGCTGTTGCATTGTAGGCGCTTGGAAAATTTGTGGCTTGCATCGGACTTTCATGCAGGTTAATATGATTGTAAGTACCTAGAAAGCTTTCATATTCCATGTTTAAAACATACCCCATGTATATAATTTCTACTATTGTAAAACGCGAAAATTATAAAAACGCGATGAATGATATGTTACTATTACAACGATGTATTTACAATATAAATAACTCCGACATACACTTTAATTAATTAAACAAAAAAATACACATTTTAACAGACCACTCATCACTTTTCATTTAAAAATCACATGAGATCGTTACTTCACTATGATAATAATTCGGCAGGGAATAAATTCCCAAGAATAACTCTTAAATACATAACGGAATTATGATACGTACTAAACGATTCTCTGTCTTAATTATTTTTAACTTTTTAATTATAGTAAAGGATTTCATTTTTAGCACTTAGCACCCAAAACTTATTTTACTTCGGAGCAAATTTAACAGTACACATATACTGACAATCCGATGCCAAATTTACAACTGAAACTATGGATGTTATTAAAGAGGAAAATAACGCATAAACACCGAGAGCCGTAAAATATACAGCGCGCTCCTGTTTACGATCCTCATACTATCCATTTAGCTGATTTGACGTAATGGAATAATTAATTTTATCGTGTACAGACACTATTAGGTACTTACAGGTAATTTCGTCGTCAAAAAGAAGATATCGCTATTCGAATACTTTTCGTATTGTAGTGGCTAACTATAAACTGCGAATATGATAATATATGACTTTACTGAAAATATCTTAACAAAGTTCTTTAACTGTTTTTGCAGCTAATAGGAATAAAATGAAATAATTTGACATAAGGATTTTCAATATCGCGAAACTATACGAAACATGCTGAATATAATGGACAAAACCTCGAATCGACTTGGCACATTGCCACAATTTCTACGATGCAATAAAAATTTGAAGTTCCAGAGTAAAGTTTGAGCTTTCATAGATAATAATATTTTCAATCAGTTTATATTTATATATTACATAATATTTTCCACAGCTACCAAATGTTTGGCTTGTAAAGTATTTGTTATAACAGGTGGAGAGTAGGGATTGTTTTCCAGTTAACACAAGGCATGGTGTAGAGTTTAATGGGTGTTTTGTAAAGAATGTACACAATCCAAAAATACTACATCAACGTAAATACTGCAACGATGAGACTACAGCTTTACTTTCATATGAATGAGCTTGGTATAGTTATATGTTCGTCAAGAAAGGAAAATCCGTGTTTGTTGCGTCGAATTTGAAGCCTGAGCAAGTAGAATGTAGCAAGTGATTCAGAATCAACATTTCAGATTGTAGTTAGAGAATCAAATGCACACGAAACAACATTCCTAAGCTCTGCGACACAACTTGTCACATGACTAGTGAGAATACAACATAACATGTAAGTAAGTAAATTTAGACAACCAACATAATTATGACTATGATTACCGTGAGGATCACTACCTCAGACAAAACTCTAATACTTCTCAACACCATAATGTCAGTATTAAAAAACCTATATATATATGGGTACACCTTCGTCTTTAGAACGACAAGGGGAAAAAAAATTATCCATTCATAAAATTTCATAAATTATAATTATCGATTTGTCATATAATGCCAGTTATTACGGGAATGCATATTCGTTTTGTAAAAGATCTGTAAAGCACTAATGAAAAACAGTGCTCCCAACGAAGCCATGATAGTAAGACACTCACATCGGATCGAAATACAATTGCCGAGAGCTCAATTAAGATGGACAAACGTGGTTGAATCGGTTGGAAAAACACTGACTATTTGACAGTTCAAGTTTACTGAATATACATAATATTGATAAGGGGTATTATAAATCATTTAGTAATAACAAAGCACTGCCATACGGATAGTATTTCTGTATATTGAGATAAATTATATTACTTTGTTATGTTATCATTGTTCTCATCAGTCAGTTAATTTTAAGATCTATCCTGATTTTTTTAATGTATTTTGTCATCCTACGAGGATACTAATATTTAAAAAAATATCCCGTATAAATAAGCTACGAAAAACGACTATCTTTGTTTTGGAATATTTCGATAGCGATTGACGAACTTTAGTGATGTCAATAAAAAAAAGTTTTTTTTTTATTATAATGGTACGCAATTGTTTTGTACCTACAAAGAAAATTGTATAGTCTGAGATATAAAATTAATAATTGTATACAAATAGAAAAAAAATGTTCAAAACGTATAAATTCATAATTATGTTTAACTCAAATTCAGTTTAATAATTACGGTGGAATTTCAAACCCCGACAAAGATTAGTGCAAAATAGTTAAATCGAGCTTTTATGTTTTTTGTTCACTTTATTTTACATTCAAGATGGCGCTTATACAAATATGTCGAATTTAAACAAAATTCTAATTACTATGATAGAGGCAAAGAGATTATGTTGTAAAAAGATAATATTATGTACACATCTCTTGCTTTTGTATTATCAGTAAGATGCAAGAAATAATAAAATTAATATTTACTTGTGCTTTTCTTAACTTTTCTTCGATAGCTGCAAATGCGATTTGTAAAGCTTGGTGTTCATCGCGCAACATTTGATTTAATCCTTGCAATTCATTCATATTTGTTTCATACATTTGAATTTCGGCTCGCAGTGACGCAATCAGTGCTGTGTTTTCTGAAATTCTGAAACATACAATTATATATATTTTTTAATATGTTTATAGCACCAAAAAAAATACAGCTTCCAATTATACAGATGCATAACACAATATACCAGGTCTAATGCTTAGGAAATAATACAGGTGTTTTTTAATCTGATTGAATTTTCCAATAATTTATATTAAAATTTAGATCTTTATAATAAACTGTAGTGAAATTCAAAAGTTTAATTCTACATATTGTATATTACAAAATGTAAAATTACCTTAAAAAACTGTAAAGGATAAAAGTGTTTTAGTTAAATAAAAAAACAAAGTCACTATAATATTATAAACAAAAGTGTTTGACATGAAAAAAACATAGGTTGTGACTTGTAGTGGTTGTGGGTTTTACAAATTCTTGCATAAAAAGCCCTCCACAATATTTCACTTCAGTTTTTTTTTACATATAAGTACTTAGTTTATTCTTAATGAAGTAAAAAATAAATAATAGCACAAGTAACACCAAGCACTAAAACAGGTTATTTACTAACTTTATGACTAATATGCAATTGAAAAAAAAAAAAAGATATCAATAAATTTTCCCAAGTAAATAAAAGTAGTATTGAAAATAAAAGTAATAATTGAACAATGACTTCATAGATAAACATTATAACATATAAGTAGGTCATTAGGTATTATTAGTTTTTAAAAAGAAAATTAAAATACTTGCATAATATCCTTAGCTTGTAAATTCTTCTCTAAATCATGAACCTTAGCATTAAGATTAATAATCTGTTGAGCGCTTTCTCCTCTACGTCTATGTAGAGATGTCAACTCTTCCTGTTGATTTAATATTTTCTGTTCTAGGGCTTGAATTTTTTCATTTCCACTTCCTGAAACATAACCAATTAATAATTAGATTGGTAACAATAGTTTCTAGTATTCATAATTTAAGTACCATGCTTCAGAGTGAATGTATACCAATCTGTTCTGGTTAAGGACACAATTATAGGAACAATAGACTAAGCCTTCAAATAAGATAAAACTAATTATAACAAACAATAATTAATGAATCAGAAGTAAACAAAATATTAATTGAAAACTTTTTTTCATATTATTTTATGTATTGTCCATCTTCATTTGTGTCAACTACAAATTATATATATTTTCATACTGATTGTATTTTATTTAAAACAAAATTAACTCAGATACACCAACCTGCAGTGGATAGTACACTTTCAGTATTTGAATATCGTATTCTTTCATTGGCCAGAGTCAGTTGAAGATTTTCATTTTTGAGTGTGTTGACATTGTCAAAGAGTCTGCTTTCTGAAATATATATTTCAAGTAAATATGAATTAAATGGTTACATAATTCTTATAAGTCTGTCATGTTATTAATATTATTCATCATCTATTTATACTGTACACCATCAGAGGGATTTATATTACAGAATAATTACTATCTTATCATACTACTTATAATCCATAAAACTGATATTATTATAAATGATGAATGGACTATTATGTTAAAACTATTGTTAGAAGATTTTTACCAGATTATGCTAATATGATAAGAGTAGATTTTTTACTTTATTCTTTTTTCACAATGTGAGATGAAAAAGAATTGCATTATTCAATTATAGTTGCTGCAACAGTCTCTTAAAATGATTGCATCCTGTCTAAATTGTCCAATTCAGATGGACTGGATGGGGATTGTAACAGGTGCAATAAAAGACAATAGTGTATCTATTTATAATTCCACACTGGTAATAAAATAGTTAGATTATTTTCTTGCATGGAAACATCAGCAACAAAACTAGGCTTAACTATAGCTTTCTTTTTTACATCTATGTCTATGAAGAAATAAGTCAAAATTGGATATACTATTTAAGCACTATTTTAGCTGTGTAGTACAATCAATTAAATTATGTTTTAAATTTCATATTTGATTTGATATAGCAACCAAAGAAAACACTAGTCAAACATCTAAAAATGGGAACAATTGATACTTTTTATCATCGGAAAGGTATACAATATTTTAAACATAAATTATGTTATAAATTATTCACATATATTCTTTTTCTTCCAATATTTATCAATAAATATAAGATAAACCATTTTATAAGTGTTTTTTACAACTAGCACAAATACATTTTTATGTTAATAATCAATGGTGTGGCCTCTACTCATGCTGAGAATATATTTGCAAGTGTTTTAATATTTGAGCCGCACTCCAGAGTATAAGTTAATATTTAATGTATGCAAAATTACCATTTAAATTTTATTTTCACAGTTGTAAATACGTTAAAAACACTTAAGTAGATATTGTAATGTGTAAAAACTCTTTGACTCCCATATATCAGTGGCAAAAATGAAATGTGTGAAGGCACTTTTTCATATATTGTCAACTTAACTGTAATTTCATAACAAATATCTAAGTTTTATTCCATAAAAATAGGTTAAATATGTAGTCATCTTGAAATATTGTATTCTTTAAAATGTTTATATTACAGAAGGCACAAATTTCTCTTTTGGATACTTTGTTTTGGGAACTCAAAGACTTTCAGTTCATAAATATGTATTTCATCATATATCAATTTATTTAGGAAATCAGTAAAATTTTCTTGTACCTTAGAAATGTAAATAGAATGAGTAGTTCTTTTATATTCTCCACAGACCTATATGTAAGATATGAAAACATGTCATACAACAGGTACCTATAACATGACATTGAAAACATGCGAGGTAAATGGCAATGAAATACGTATTGATTCTTCTTAGCTGTTCGCATTTGTTATAAATTTAAGTGTTCAACTTGGATGTAAATAAAATCAATTCATGTTGAACCTTAGATCCCTAGAGTCATTCTCTGGTTTAATATCTCGAATATAAATAGTCCTTTTTATTGTTTTTATAATATTCTCTAATTTATATACTCTAGAAAGTTTAAAGTAGCTGTAGACAAAGAGTTAAAAGTAGATATATCTAGGGTTATTGTACTTACGAAAACTAATAATATCTTGAAATGCAGACGTCTCACGCTTATTTCTTGCCTGTAATTGACTTATTATATTTTTTCTCCATTCACCGCTTTCCATTTTGGACGAAAACTTTAACGTTTCATATAAAAATATTAAAAACTGGTTCTTTCAATATCAAAACAAACAAATGTCATGACAAGTATTAAAACTGAATAACTGAAACAAGTTACTTAGTTATTATTTACATTGAGTAGTACAAAATTATTATAAAAATCTATAACGTACAAAGAATAATTTAGAATAGTTTTAAAGGCTACCTATTTTTTCGTAATATTATTATTAATATTCTGATTTGTATTGACATTTGACATTCACTGACAAACTCTGACAGTTGACAAGACTGCTGCTGACAAGAGACAACAGACTAATCTAGAGCTGCTTGAATAAGTCATTTATGTATTATACGAGTTTCAGTGGCTTATCTACCTTATAATTGTTTTAAAATTTGTTAAAAAAAAGTGTATAAATCGGTTATTATAACAAAAAAAAAATCTAATTAAGAATAAATGAAAAAAAAACAATGTTTGAACAATAGAAATGGGTAAATTGATTAGGATTAATTCCATCTCGCTAATTATTACTTACATTTTTGCATCATTTAAATAACTATTTGTTTAGTTCTTAATTATATAATAAAAATAATAACAATTACCTATAGAACGGGAAAGTAACTTTGGAATTGATATAACGCCATCTTGTTATAAATCTTTAAAGCACATTGTATTTTAGATTTTTTTTTCTGTCCAAGCAAGGACTCTCTCCATGTGGTAGGGAGACGGTGAATGCTCATGCATACCGACACGGCCGCCCATGTTACTCACTAAACACTGCCTGTATAGCATACGTTCTAAGACTTTTCACCATGTGTGTGATCGCGAATCCGGTTGGAGAATCGGAATTCTAACAACCCACCATAAGGGACGGCCTAACGGTATAACGGGAAAGATTAAACATATGTATGCTGAAAAATGGAGCTAGTGGTGAAAGCTATTCGTCCTGGTTCTTGGAAGTCGATAAAAGACATTCCAGATGAGACTAACGTCCCACTATGGTCAGGGGGAGCCGTGAGGATGCTACGTGGCCGTCTTATTTGAAGGCCTACAAAGGAGGGGGGAGTTACAAGTGGATTAGGGTGCTGCTCGGAAGATTTGAAGAACCTCTCTGAGTTAATTAATTAATTCTTGCATGACAATATTGTAAACGGACTGAATAATCCATACAATTTTAAGTCCTTGATCTATAAATGTATTGTTATTTTTTTTTCATATGCATAAATTAATGAA
>DWPA01004866.1:0-12404 GCA_018251375.1 Calpodes ethlius | reverse complement strand
TTTTATTTGTCGACAAATTAACGATGTTTTATGGAAATTACTCAGAATCTTTATAACAATTACTTTTAATGTTCTTTAATCTATTATTTTTTACTTTTTTTTTGTTATTTTAGCTGTATTCGACGATTCTCTATGAAAAGAAGATTATTCCAGAGGGCATTCCTCTTCCTGAACTGCTGTACTGCTTCTGCCAGGGTATAATGTTCCACTCCAGATTTATGCATCCTGATGTATGTCCTAGTTACGTGTTCAAACTTATGAGCACTGTTTCAAATGGATGGTACGTATTGTGTTCAACTTTTTTACAAGTAAATTTTTAATCGTTATCGTCTTTTCTGAAAAATTCTACTTAATTTTTTTTTTTTTGTAATTTTAATATATATTATTAACATTGCTTTCAGCGCGGACGTCCTTTACGAAAATATGACAGAATCATTGAAACATGCTTCATCATCATAAAGACAGAACAACTTGGGATATTGAAAATGTGTTGTTTGATATACGGGTTAAGGGAAAAGGGTTACTTTGGAGAAACTTGAACTAAGAATAGACTTCTATGGATGGAAAAAATTTGGAACTTGTGATGGTGAATTATTACAATAATGGATCCTAGGATAGCAATGCCAAAGATAAATTCTGTTAAAATGAAATAACGAAAGAACAGAAGAATAGACATAATGAATAAAATTACCAAGAGTTACCTGCACATACTGTATGAAATGACAAAAATATAACTATGTATATAACAATAAATTAATTATAGGAATATGTTTCTACAAGTACTTTTCTTATTGATATATCCTAAACTAAATATGTCGGTAATAAACAAATAACGGTATACTACTAGTACTTGTAAACTTCTTATTAGAAATTCAATCAAATTAATGATACAATTCCGTTAGTGGCTTTAACATTAATAAATACGATAATACAGAGTTTCAAAAACCCAAACAAGTATACTAATTAAATATTTACGGAATATTTATCTATAAATTTATTTATAAATACGGAAAATTAATAATTAAAAAAAAAAATTACATACAGAAGAATATGAATAACAAATAACTTGGACATTTTCAGACGTGGAAAAAACATAATTAAGATCTAAGCGCGGACTTCTTATAAGTCAGAGTTTTGTAATAAAACAAGCCTAAAATAGTGGCATCTCTTTTACGCTCCAATTTTTTTTGTTGTAGTAGTAATATTTGTAGTTGTCGTGCGTTGGTTTTTTCCTCTTTTGGAAGTGGCGCCCTCTGGGTTTATGATGAGTACCTTATGCAAACCAGAATGCTTGGAAGATGTCGAGAATTGAAGTCTACCGTTCCCGAAACGGCACACAGATTCACACTGGAAAGAGAGAAAGTGGTATGCGTACATTTTATTACAAAATTTTATAAGGCCAGCTGGTTTGAAAGTGAGTGCCTAAGAGTAATGGACACCTAATTTTTTTTAACTTATGTGCAAATAAAATAGTAAATATCAGCATACCTTATAAGCCCTGATTTCTGTATACAACAATACTATTAAAATACTTTATTTTAACATGCTGGGTATGTATTCCTTCTAGAAATCCTGATTTCAGGAAACGACGAAAGACTGTGCTCTTTCAGGCTCGCAAGTATCATAAAAGAGCACAAGAATGACAACAGCAATGACGACAGCACAAGACCATGCACTCGTCTATCACATATGTGGGATATCTTCGCAATCCAGGATAAAACAAGAACTTCATTTAGCAGACAGAGCTAATAAAAATATAAAATCAATCGTACTGAACAAAATGATTGAAAGTACAGATGAACTTTAATACCAACCTGTTCTATGTTGTAAAAATTGTTTTTATTGCCCCCACATCCAGAGTAAATAACTTCCTTGCAGGTTTTCCATATATGATCATAATACCATCTCTTCAAGTCTCCGAAACAAAACCCATAGTCAAAGCTCAATTTACAGAATTTTGGGCGAACTCCTATAAAATTATTCATCAGGGCCATGAAAATTTAAAAATATATGTATTTCCAAGTATTTGTCAGCATAATATTATTTATCAACATGAAATAATATAAGTAAGTATAAAAATAACCTCAAATATAGTTAAATCACTTCTGTGAAATATAGATTTTAACCATTTAGACCAATTCCAAAAATTTAGCACATGGATAAATAAATCCAAAAATAAATTTATTTTCGCTTGAAGATTTAAGATGCCAAAAAAAAATATTTATTGGGTTGTAATCAAAGATGGACTCACTTAGCTCATTTGGTTTACTACAACAACTCTCCAGACATTCTGTTCTAGTATCGAACCTGTTGCCGTTTCCCTGGCATCCACCCCAATTAAATAAGGAACAATTTTTTATACTTGGGTCGTAGTAATACATGGGAATCTCGCCTCGGCAAGGTCCAACTTGAGGATTGAGGAGGCATGTTTTGTCAATCACTAAAAGCACAACATAACGAAAGATTAGACACATATCGATATGAAGTATATCATTGCCAACATCATTATCATCACCACCCATAACTGTCCCACTGCTGAGCTCAGGTCTCCCCACACAATAAGAGCGATAAAGGCCGTAGTTCATCACGCTGGCCAAGTGCGAATTGGTGGAATTCACACACCTTTTGCGTTCATTATGGAGAACTCTCGGGTGTGAAAGTTTCTTCACGATGTTTTTGAATTGATAGTTAATTTGTAATGCGCACATAACTTTTTTAAAAGTTAGAGGTGCAGGATTCGAACTCACTCCCTCAAATTCGGGAAACCAACGTAAGTACCACTAAAGGCTTTTATTTTACTGAAATCTCCAATGCTAGAGATCGTAACGATGTCTATTCGAAATCACGAGTGGGTTCACATTCGTTACTACTTACATTTTTTTTGTTTTTGATTTTTGATTTTGTATAATTACAGAATATTTTTTTATATTAGTAAATAACTAGTATATCACCTCGAGGGACATACACAGTTGCTCTGGTTTTTTTGACATTGACCGTATGGTAATGAAATTTCGCAAAAACTTTAACTACCACAAAAATGTACGCAACTAAAAGTATTTTCAACTGTGTCGACATCATGTTTGGCTGTGGAATAAATTTTTACTGCTCATAAATATACTATAAACAATAATAAATTCTGGCAGTGCAACAAAATTGAAAATTCCGTTTTTACAGTTATTGCGACGTTTTAACTATATAGGTGATGGATGTAGTTGATAGAACAGTAATATTATAATCCTTAAATAAATAAATAAATAGCTTAATTTCATCTTCTAAGCACTATTGGTGAATTTCTGATCACCACTGATATCTATGAAGATACTGAATTAGTTATTGATCAATATATTTATTATGCATCCATTTGAAGCAGCTATGCGGAAAGTACATAGAACACAATCTTGAAATTTTTAACAGCCCACTATTAGTTCTTAGAGAATTCATGGTTCAAATTCGTGCTTCAAATTAGTCGACCAAAATAATAATTTAAACTGTAATAGTAAATGAACTGTAGCTAGTACTTGCTGGAAAATTATCTTCTTCAGAGTTTTCGTCGTTTCTTTTATGAGGAAAGCTCTTTGAAGAGTCTTTCTGAAGCGACGGTTTTATTTTAATTTAAAAAACCTATTTAAAAACGTTGTTTTGAATAAAAATTTAATTATCATCAACTTTCAAATTTACTAGTATCACTTGATTTATGTTCAGTAAAAAAGTAAACGTTACAAAATTAATTACTTGACCACTGAGTTGTAAATGTTTAGTGAAAGGCGATCTGGGTTAATTTCTGATATGAAAATCTATGTCTTCTTATCGTAAAAATCGCTGAAAGTATAATTGAAAGTATTGAATATATATTTTTAATCTATAATCCATTGAAAGCACTAAAATAAACTGAGGCAGTCAATGCGAATGTCACTCTGATTATTCAGAGAAGCTTTATGTTTAAACAGCCAATAATTTTTCAACACAAGCTTTAGCCTGAGAATCTTTAAAACAAGCTGCGCTGAGTGC
Organism: Calpodes ethlius; assembly: GCA_018251375.1. Lineage (NCBI taxonomy): Eukaryota > Metazoa > Arthropoda > Insecta > Lepidoptera > Hesperiidae > Calpodes > Calpodes ethlius. The sequence continues at coordinate 8,396 of DWPA01004866.1, read as the reverse complement.
AACAGAACAATTCCGAGCCTGTCAATGCGGAGATCCCTCCGATGTTTCTGCAAATGTTCCGAACTCCAAGCTCTGGAAAGTATTTTCGTTCTCAAATCCTCGCTATTCGAATCTAAAAGAGAGAATAAGCAACATTTGTATAAGGTACATAATTTTAGCTACGTGTCTAAATGGATGTTTGCCTTCAATACGTATAAATGTTCCACCATCAATGAAGCAAACTTATCTGTTAGAACCTCTCAAGATTAAGTATTCGTTATAGATTATACGTACACGATAATATTTCACATAAAACCGGGTCCTACCGTTATATAATCGTTCATACAGTGTGTCGATAAAGAATAAGTAATACAATAAACTGAAACGGAACATAGCCTGACAATACATCTACAAACACAAGTGTATCTACAAATACTGTCACTGATTTACTTTTTGGAAATTCGGATCCATTTTTTAAGTCATCTTTCGTTACAATTTGTCGTACTACGTATGTAATACCACATTATCATCATATATCTATACACACGTGCATACTGTCTAAATATGTGAAGCTCGTGGATACTAGATAAAAAATTGATCCATATACGTATATTGTTTTAGCGTACCAACCTTAACAAAAAAATATCTAATATATATTTTATGCAAAGTTATTTCAGCACTTTGTACCCTAAGAGAAATATTTGATGAGATTATTTTATTTATTCTCATAATACAATTGATACCAATCTTAGTTGTTCAATGGCGTTAATACGTACATAGCATCAGTGATAGCGTCGTGGTTCTTTGATTTTCCGAATGCCTGATCGTATCCTGCAGGTATCTCTAATTTTATAACGTTGTGGACGTATTTCAAGTTTGTTTTCATATGATTTTGTGAAGAAAAAACTTCGTAAAGAACTCTATTTATTTTATCTTAACATTATTGTTATTGAACGAATATCTAATATACAGCAATGACAACGTTAAAGAGACGCCCCTTTCACACTTTCTACAATGATAATCAGATTTGTTACTGATATGTTTACTGTCTGTTGAAATATTCAATCGGAAACCAATACTTTGGACTTAATGTCATTTTTATATATTTTCCTTTAACTTGTGCTGTTTATAACTTCGTATAGTTTATATTATTATTTTCGGTAGGTAGCATGAGACTCCTGACTGAATATATCATAATTATTGAAAATATTCTAAGAGATAGCTTCAGCCATATTTGGAAAAATTTGGTTACGATTCGTTACTTTCAGTATTTAAATAAGTTGTGTTTTAATTGTCCTAAAGTATCGGTAAATACCAGTTGAATATTTAAAATCCTTTTCAAATAACGGAATAAGGACTTCGAGAATGAAATTGTATTGATCGCCATAAGATCTGACCTTGTCAAAAGTCCAAAATTTAACTAGCAAATCATTTGAAACCATAGAATTTGCAAAAGTTAAATAGAAAAGGAAACTTGTAAGACACTAGATATTATGATAATCGTGATTAAACTAAAATGCGCCTAAACGCCCTAATGAAACGTAATACAGCTAATGTGGGCTTCAAAGTTCGAGGCCTCACAAGTTTTGAAACGAAGCGCCTTGACTTTACAATACACACATAAATATTAACACAGGAGCAAATTCTAACGAAGATGCCGAAACTCAGAACCCTCCGCACATTTTCATTTTATTCTTATTTTTTGCATGAAATTTTCATCCAAAGATTCGAATGCGACGGACGGACGACATTCTTTTTTTTGAAATCTGTAATACTTGTGTATACAAAGTGATCAGGATTTTGTTAATAAGTTTTCCATAAATTTCTATGATTTTCATTTAATGATTTTATATCGTTCGTACTGAATAGGCTTATGTTAATTATAAGATTGATTAATGCTCAGGTGAATACATAATCATTTGGTCTCCCAAAATATAAAATTCTGTAATCAACAAATTATTTTCTTTAATTAATACTTATACTCCAGTTTTTAATTCAAACTTATTGTACAATCACAATAAGTATTCAAATATTTGGATGGTCATGTTGACTACTGCATCTGCATAACAAATATTCTAAAAAGATTTCAAGGATTGTCACTTAGCTTAATTATTTCAGAATTTTTGACATCTTACATCACAAATGTGAAGTGTGCTTGGCCCTTTAGCCACACCAGCCGTATTAATGTACGACAAACTCCACGCCTTCGTCAAAATCTTAACGAGTTGTGGTTTAATTCCCATTCTGTGATGTTTTTCGTGTTCCCAAACTCAATTACCATATGTATTTATGAAATTCGGAACAGCTTTCCCTCCGCGATACATTTGCATCGTTAATTGTGCCACGGAGAACTTTACGTTAGTTTTGGAGCATCATAAATTGCAGGTTTTACAAAAATACCCGAGGTAGTTTATTTTGTTTTGTTATTTTAAGCATTGTTTGTTATTTACCTCTCGAGTTTCTGGTGTGCTGTGATAGTGAGTCCAACTGCAATTTGCATTTTTACCTTAAGCCAATTATAAAACGGCAGAGCGTTGGATAAGTAAAGGAGTTATCTAAGTATTTGTACATGTACTGCGTTATTTATCTTTAAGTTTATGAAAATATGAATAAGGAAAATATCGCTTTCATTATAAAATTTTATTTATTATTTCAAAAATTTTTAGGTACAAAATTTTTCGCTCCGTTCAACCCAAGAACACTGATTCGCTACAAATAATAATTGTGAGCTCTGACACTGCTGTTATTACACAACACACACTTAACTTACTCAGTTAGCTGAACTACTAGAAATAATCCATGGATAGAACTATAGAAAAATGCTGCTTTCAAAATTGTGTTTATATTTCCCAAAAACTTGCTGCAGAAGTCTCAGATCGATTCCAAATCAGCTTAATTGCAGTAATCAGATTTTTCATTGTATTACAGTAGGCTTATTGTAATTTGTTTTTATACATTGATCCAGCTGGAAAGAACGTGGCTCTAGGGAGACTGCAGCGGATTTAAAACTGTTTACACTACGGGTTATGTTGACATAACAAAACATTTTTCTTAAGAGGTTCGCGCATAAAATGTGAGCATACAGCTTATTTTAGAATTTTCTGAGTGCACTTTTCCACAATGAACTTTCAAAGATAATATGTTGAAAATTTTAAGGCAACAGTAAAGAGCGACTGTTAGATGTTCTGATTTCAAGGGGATTAATTTTATTGAATGGAAAATAAATTTGTATTTGAAATAAAAATTACAAGTATTAAAGCCTAAGGATCTTTTTATGCAGAATTGAAGCGTCTAGACAGGTCAATCGTGCGATCTGCGGGGCATTTAACGATGGGTTGAATGTTGAACATCGAAATTGCAGAGTAATGCATATAAGACTTCACAGTTATTACGAAGATAAATCACTCTCCCTTTGTGTTCTTATCTGTTATACTGTGTTTCTGATACAGATTCAATATGGTTACATATTGAATCTATATCAGAAATGAAAAAAATATTTCAAAATGAGTATCTTAATATTCTAAATGTCATTATTTTTATAACCATTCTTTTTATATTTTTAAACTCAATGCAGGAAAATCATTTTATATTTAAATCAATAACTTTTTAAAATGTTTAGAAAACCGATAAAACGAGAAAATATAATCTATGTTAAAAGCGCAAAAATATGATATACGTCCAAAGCGCTTCACCTTACGTGGATACACCAACTATACAATGGCTTAATATATGATTCGAATTTGGATCTATTATTTGGTATCTTTGATAAACTGAGAAGAAAATCACGAAGGAGACAACGTAGATTATTATAATTTTAGTGTCCTCGCATATTATGTGCGTAATGATAGCTGAAGTGAGAATAATTCTCGTATATTTTTACTGCATACAAAAAAAACTTCTAATATTTCAAAATAAGTTATTATGTACTAAAAAGGTTTTACAATTAGAGGGTAATTAAAAATGTACTAAATGAAATCATTTGCAATATGATATCAGTAATCAACGCCTTAAGTGATGGCTGAAAAGAACCGGATAACTCGAAATTTTAACAATAAGCGAAGTAACTTTCTTAAACACAAAATATACTCGGTAGAAGAGTTAACCCAGAATAAAATTCTTAGCTAAACCGCTCCGCAATATCCGCGCCCAAGCGGAAGCGGCGGCGACAAACTATGCGACGGGATGCCACAGGGCAAAAATTGTCAGAAGCTTCTTTATTTTCCTCCCAGTAAAATATTAAACCAATAACACGACTATACTACAAAACACTATGTTTTTTAAAGTTAGTTACTGTAAGGAAGTAAATTTTCTTCTTCTTCCAAACTTCAGTTAGATTTCCGAATTCTAAGCGTTTCCTCTACAATTATACTCATATAAATATAAAATTATTAAATCTATAGATTTTAATGCAATAACTTATTTTTATGTGATAAGGATTGCAAACAAATTCGCATTGCCAACATCTCCTGTCTTGGAAATCTTTGATAAATTAGGAATAAGTCTAGGAAAGACTGTAGTAAGTTAGTATGTCCTGTTAGTATTAGAAGTTAATAACAATATAATTTGTTATTATTCATTAGTAAGAGGACTGCGAACATCAGGTTTGTTAGTGTAGGTTATTCTTATCAGTAAGTATAATTAATAATTCAGTTAGTAACAGTCATAAATACGTTTCCCGCGAGGGTCGTCAGAGATGCGTTACTTCTAGTATAAGTGTAATTCGGGACTAAGCATTCATCAGAACCGAACAATTGGTTATAAGGCAATTGTTATACAGCAGATATAGGTAAAGTGATACCACCACGGGTAAATCATACATAGATTCTAGTAACTACTAAGACTTCTAGTAAGATGAATCAGATTCTAGTTCGGATCAAAATACGAGCTTCAGCGTGTTTATTTATTTAGCACCAAGTAGACTTAGCCCTACGGACAGGCGTTTTTGTTATAAGTTTATAAGAAATTAGTTAATTTCTATAGTAAATTCTCACTTAGATTTAGTTTTTTTTAAGTAAACGTGACGAGTCGTTAATTAAATCAGTTGATTCATTTGAAAGTGGGTCGAAATGTATAATCAACATCTAAATCGATTAGATACGCAAATTAGTCTCTACACGCATATTACCCTGTGGAAAACAGAGAACCGAGTCATGGGCGATGTTCGTTCATTAGAGGTTTAATTTGATTTTTCTAGCGCGCCCTAATTGCATTGCTTTTATAATTTTCTGCTCATTTACGCAACAGAGGCTAGAGAACAATTAGTTTGCTGTTTGTTTACTCGGTTGCCTGGTGTTTGTGGGTATTTTTGCCACCTGCTTTTTGAAAGGCTAATGTATGCTAAGTGGGGCAGCTGGCCATGAATAGTGCAGTTTCCGCTTTAAAACTCTGATTTTATGCTACAAGAAAGTTGTGAATACGTTTTAAATAAATATAGTTGAAACTAAATAAAAATCTAAAGTACTGTAGCAATTCTACTTACAACTTTACATTTGATAATGAACTTACGTTATGGTAAGTGGGGATATTGTCCAAGGTGATCATTAAAATACTGTTTCCAATCGAAGTATCATCCTCCATCCTACATTATAATCAAATGTAAACAGCGTCAGGCAAATTATTCCAGATCTTTACGTTGCACGAAAGACGACTCTAAACCTGAGGTCTGTGCTGGAAGGAAGATTAAGGGGAGAAAAGAAGAGTATTCGTCTTTCTTCCAGATGTTCTTATCGGTAAACGGCTCGCCTGGGACTGTATCACTGCCTCCTAGTTTTGGTATTTAATCATTGACGCATAAACAATTGAGTTCCGGTCACAAGGGCGTTTAGCTATAGTTGACAGCTGGTTAATGACAGTGGTTCTAGATTTAGCAACACCTCTGTGACCAACTTCGTGAGGAACTAATTACTAACGATCCGTAACTGGATGCTCACTAATACTTACTAACAGAACTAATCTACACTGACATTCCTGATGTCAACAGACTTGCTAACGAATAATAATTGACTGATATTTTTATTAACATCTGATGCTAACAGGACTAATTAATTTACTATCTAACTACAGTCCGACCTATATTTCTATTCGAGATTTGTTAAATATGTTTATGAGTGGCAAGTGATGGTGGTACGGCAAGATTGCTTGCTATCTTTATCACGCAGAAAAAATGGTTGAAACAGTGCTATGTACAAAGTTAAAATTGCAGGATAAAATAAAGCCGATTCCTTATCAAGATACCTAAAATTCTCGCGAGTGCTTAAGCTTTTTATTAGTGACCTGTACAATGATGAATTTCGAAAAAACTACTCCCAGAGGTCATTGGTGTTTCTCAGGAAACCCTGAAAAGTATAAGTTAAGAAGAACGAGTTTTGTTTGTTAGTGAACAGATACATTTGTGATATTAAGATTCCTAAATATTCATATCGCCCCAATGAAAATTCCTTGAACGATGAAATTTACATCCTTAACTAAGGCATCTCTTTCATACTGTGTTCAAATCTACTGACCTGAGTGCTAGGAGAGTATAAATACCGACCATGAGTAGATACGTTTATAAGTAAGAAGAATAAAGTCACGAAAAGAAAACCCCTGAGAAACTAGTATTGGTCATCATTGATTGCAATGTGGAGCCATCGACAACGATACGAAGAGATAATTAATGCAAGATATCTTTTTTAGCTGACCATACCAAGAGATATATCATGAGTAAGAAGTTACTCATAAGGCTAACTTGGCAAACCTTGTTAATATCCATTGAGATGTCAAGGTAAACTTAATTACTTGAAATTACAGTTTTAATAATACATACATTGTATCCGTACATTATCCCCAAAAAGTTGGCTAGTAATTTTAAGAAAATCGTAGTGTTTCTTCATATTTTATCTTCTAACGTTTTCAAAGATTTTTGATGGGTAATTAAAAACATATAAGATATTTAACAGACTTCACAATTTCGCATACCTTACTATAAATTGACAATTTCTCGAAGGCGCTCTTCATCTAATGTGTTTTATTATCGAAACAAGTGATAAGAAATTTATTACGGACATGACAGTAAAGATGAATTTGTGAGAATTTATGTCCAGATAATATCTATTGAGAGATCTGTCAGTTGATTTTTACTCTTGTGAACCGATCACAATTGAACAGCCATATTATGATAAACAGTCAGAATAGCTTACAGATATTAATAATGTCAAAGGCCTCACAGTTCCGTTTTGAGAAGAACAAACCGAAAATCTTAAAACATGGCTGAATTTAAACGTACAGGTAGTTAAATAGAGAAATAACAAATTCTACAATCACGCAGTACATTTTAGAAAAATTAATAGTACAGAGCTTATTCTATTATCTTATCCTTTTCCAAAAGAGTGTAGCAAACGCATATAAAATACGTTGGAGTAATAAAATATATTTCGGATATCGGTCGTAGTGTTGGAAAGCTAAAAATGTTCAGTGTTACTTATGTTCATGAGCAGTAGTAACCATTTGCTATTTGTCTGTTCATTTATCGGGTATATAAAATCAAAAATTATTACCCTTAAATCACATATTTCCTATATTATATTGTAACGTATAGAATGTTATGGAATACTCGATATCAAGTAAAACTTGCCAGGACAGGCGGTGAAAATTTCTACGGGATAAAATATTTATTCCTATGGGTTTGTTAGCTGTAATTTATTTTATTTCTACATACAGTGCTACCTTTTATCCATCCCTCAATACTAAAATACTCCCTAATTTGATTCACAATTAATATTTTCAAAAAATTATGGTGATTAGATCAACTTAGTACGCATTTGAGTCCTACTGACGCTGAGAATGTAAATATTACAATGAATTAAAATAAAACAACTATAAATTAGATATTATTATAATATCACTGTATTTACAATATCGTGATAATAATTGAATCGATTATCAACAATACGTTGCCGTAGGTATTAAATATTACTAATGAGACAAAACAATAGTTAATTACTAAAATGTTTTTAGGCCACAATTACAAAATATACATACATAATTATGATTTGATGTGAAAGAGACCAAACGTTAAAATTCTTATGAATGTTAATTTACAATTCAAGTTTCAAACAACTTTGTCTTAAAATATAAAAACCATGAATGTAACAAATTTAAAAGCTACTTACAGTATTGTTATTAATATTTAAACCTATCGTTGCGTTAAGTATACATTTCGTATCGAACGAGTACCCAAAGTTAGACTTCGACGTGAAAACGATTCATGAAGATAAAGGTGAATTTTTAACGTTAGACGGTGAGACAGAAATTTAGGAATGTAATGTGATGATAGTGAAAAAAAGTAATAATCTTAAATCTTTATGTACAAAAGTCGAGATAATATCAAATAGTAACTTAATTTTTAAAATAGCACTTGTAGAGAGTAGAATAAAAAC
>DWPA01004865.1:0-12404 GCA_018251375.1 Calpodes ethlius | reverse complement strand
ATAATCAAATATAATTTTTCATTATTAAAGTGATCATCAAAATCAAAGGATTTATTTTAATTGTAATTCTAATGGATTTCTAGCAAAAGTAAATAATAATATAGTTCTTTTTAATATATACAATTATAAAAAAATAATCTTACACTACACTTATACACATACTAATTTTATTTATCATATTTTAATCACAAAAATGCAGGTAGAGTCAATTGTAACGCCCGCCATCAAGTTTAGTACTCTCCTTAACGCAAACAAAATCTAAGTCTAGACCAAAACATTAACGAATTCAATCGCATGCCTCATTCTGTCGAACCATTGTGTCCGTCTGCCTTTTTAACAGTCCATCCAAACGTTTGATAATTGTTACATACAAGCGACAATGCATATGATTTTAATATTTAATGCAGTTGTCTATATGCGGTAACAAAAGACTGTCAAACGTGAGTCGAGGATGGAATGCGGGTTTCGTAAAATTTGATTTGTAGAATTTATTTGCAAAAACTTTTAATACAGTGTAAGTAGTCGACAAAGAAGTAGATTAGTCATCGGATGGGAAGTGCATTTACACGGCGACTATGCGGTGCGTTTTTTGGACGCATGCGTTTGTCTGACGACAAACGATTCATGTGCGGGCGTCATGCACCGCAACGCCGTGCAATATAACATTTTTTACAAACATACACATTTTTATTTATTAATGTATTTTCTACAGGTAGTTTACAACGCTTTCTTATCACAGGCTTATAACGTCTAGCCGATTACTTTCTTAATACCATGTTGTAAAGTGAAGCAAAAAATATGTACGTAATGTGTGTGATAATACCGACTTACGATATCCGAGACACACAACTGAGGGAATGTATTTTATGAACAAGTGGTAGCTAATCGGTAAATATAAAGAAATTGGGGATATTTTGTTATTCTCATAAATTGCAATTGTGGCCCTGTCTGCGAAGCGAGGTCCTAAGTGTGATTCCCGGCCGGTGCAGATATTTATGTTACAGATAAATATTTGTTCTCGGGCCATGGGTGTTAGTGACGTGTTGTGTTGTCCATGCCGCCCGCGACACAGGGCATCCTACTGCGGGGGTATGAGTGTTAGCGTTTATGTTTTATGTTGAGGACTATTTTAGTATTAAACGTTATTATTCTAAGTTTCACATACTGTATCCCAAACTGTTTGTGATCTTTCAGTCATTGAACCCTAATAATTTCGGCGGACAGTCGTATTGTCTCGCTGGTCGTATTACGTAATACCACGCTCGTGGTCGTACTGCTACATAGATTTTAAATTACATTGTTACTAGGCATCTAGGAAATATCTATACGGCTTATATACACTACTAGCCGTTACCGACGGCTTCACTTGCGTTAGAAAAAAGAACATTAATAAAAATATTATTGCATATATAATTTTCAGTTATCGCGATGAATCTTCCTATATAAATGTGATGGTGTTTTGGGTGAAAAGTAGCCTATGGTACTCTTTATCTTTCTATCTCCACACCAAAAATAATACAAGAACGATGCTTCGCTGGGAAAGAAAGACAAAACAAACAAACACACTTTCGAATTTATATATATGTAAATCATTATTGTAGATGTAAAGTTTTGAGAACCTTGGCACGAAGTGAAGCAACATACTTAAGCATTTATGGCTCTTACGGTATATAAATGAAGTCTGTATATAAATATTTTTCTGGGCAATGTAGACCGAGATTAAGTGAATCAATATCTATATGATTAATTGAACTTCCAATTACTATTCATATAAATGGCAATTTTTGTGTGTTTAAACCTTAAAAAGTAATGTTATATTTTTTTAACTACCCTAAAAATTTAGGTTTTCAATTCGGATGTATTTTATTTTTTTACCTCAGAACTTCGTTACTTACTAACCAATTTGAATAATTATTTTGTGTTATAATTGATGATATTACCCTCATGTTGGTCCTATTTCCATCAATGTTAAGTTCTGATGATGGAATCCACAAAAAATTGAAGGTTATACTCAAAATGTTTCCTGGGTCTTTTACAAATCTATTATTTTGAAGTTAGTTATATTTTTTTCTATTTTTTTTTATGAATTTAATAAAGGTGTTAATTACACTTAAAATAATACTCCATATCGTACAGTAAATTCAATTTATTCTAAAACAATTTAACTTAAAAATATAATATCAAGTGCAACGACTTTATTATAACCTATTTGAATAATAAAAACTAATTGAAAAATATAAACTATGTAGATTTTATCTCAATGAAAAATGATTTTTGCAAATACATTTTTTCTCCGTTTTTGTACATCAAAAGACACTTTCATATACATAACTCCAACTTTTCTATCTTAAACTTGCCTATATACCTAGAATACTAAATAAATATCCTAATCATTACCTATGTATAATTAAATCAAGTGTATTCAACCTTCACACATACAACATAACTCTTTACAATAATTACTAATTCATTCAAATTCTTTACAAGAAAGTTGACCAGTAGACTACATTGAGGATGAAGAAAGAGAAAGGAAAGAAAAAGCGAGAGAACCGATCAATGTATACTGCTGTCTCCCTCCCGTTGCAGAACGTGTCATACTGCGGCAGCTGGGCTGATGTAGACGCTCTCGGATCCACTGAGTTTGGAAATATGTGCTGAAAAATATATAAATAGCAGTTTTATTGGCAACCTAATACTTTTGTAATAATTAGTGTACATTAACATTCATGTTACAGTTTCTGAACGAATTTACTAAAATAACGATCAAGAAAACCACTGAACATCGTCGTGAGGGATAAAAAATTAATGCATGATAATGGTGCAGTTTTATTAATTTTAGACTGTGTTATATGTGATACCTTGTAGAAATGTGAATTCCTTCAACTTCTCAACTAAGATAGAGTTAAAAAACGTGTCCTCCAAAAGTATACTGGAGGAATGGATAGAATTAAAGTGAAAAACTTCGAAAGTATTAAAATGAACGAAAAGACATTGTTACAGCCTTTTGGCCACGTGAGTTATAAAGACCACTTAAGTTGACTTTCAACTCGAACAAACAGTTGCTTGGTCTTTTGTGGCTACGTGAAGTTATAAAGACCTGCTAAACAACATATAAAGTTAAGAGGATAGTATTTATACCTTAACAAGAGAGAGAGATCCTGAAGTTATTCATGAACATGTTAACGTAATTAAATACCAACCTTATAGGCATCAAGTTCTCTGGTCAAGTCTTCATCAGAGTACCCCTTCATAGCCTTGGTAGCCACAGGACCCATGTAGTTATTGACGACTGCAAACTCGAAGAGAGACAGGAACACGAAGACAGAACATGACGACATCCACACGTCTATAGCCTTGACGTAAGATACTGGAGGTAAACTCTGCTGGGACTGAGTGTTCTGAGTGGCTGGAGGTAGAAATTATAAATTACAAGCAACTGTTCGCGGGTACGTTCTCATAGGTTTTGGAATTAGTTAATAGAATTAGGCGTTACTTCCAATCCATTGTTACCAATAAATGAAAGCATTTTCGGAGTCAGACACGTGGTGCTGTTGGTGTATGTTGCTATATACTTTCAAAGTTTCATTTATATCTTACTAGCTGAACCTTGCGTTGCTACGCCAACCAATATCTAATCAGTTTTTAGTAACTTTGATAACCTACGAGATTGCCTTATATTTTTAAGGATCGTATAATTTTCGTCACGGAAATCCATTTAAAAATTAAAATATAAAGAATGTTCCTCATTAATTATTTATTAATTATTAATTATAAGTAATATAGTTGGATGGTAGAGCCATACTACATAAGTATTTGGAAGCCTTTTTTAGTCTCTTGGTCTACTTGGTCAGCAGTCAGCAGGAGATCAAATTGCTTACAAAAATCTTTACATTCAGAAAATCTGTTTCTGGATCCTTTACTTATTTTTATTTCTTAATCGGTTTCATAACTTAATTCTCGCTATCATACACAGGTATAAAATTCTTACCTAAAGTGAGAAGTGATGTTACCCCTAAAGTGACTCTTGCAGGTATAGCCTCGGGCTTGATCCAGAAGGAGATCCACGACATGACGACAATTAGCGCCGAAGGTATATACGTGTGGAAGAGGTGGTAGCCAAGACGACGTCGCAGATTAAATACCACGGCAAGGCACGTGAAGTTCCCTGAAATTTACATAAAATTTATTTGCTATTGTTTTCACCTTGTTTAGATTTTTATCGCGTAATAATCTCTTTTTGTAATTGAAAAAACCTAGGGTGTAGTTCGACATGTTCAAACTGTTGTAGAAGGCATTGAATTGCTAATTAAAGTGTCAGAAGTTTTTGTACCGGACTCAGGTCTTAAACATGTCTTGCTGTTGAGTCAAATCTACGAAGAAGTAATAATACGAGTCTCCATTTTTTTGTGGCATTGTTTTAGACCAGCAATGTCTACGGGTAACGGTAAGCACTTATCATCAGGCATGCCTTCCTATTGGTCATTTACATAAGAAAATAAGACTAAAATTGCATCTTGTGCTATAGGAATAGTTTTGCAATGACAAGTACTCAGACTATTGTCCAAAAAATTGGTCAAAAATAACTGAATAAAATTGATGAAAAATATTAAAAGCAAAGATTTGAGGGAGAAGAGAACGAAACTACGAATTGAAATGAGAAAGAATGATATAAACAAGCAGAACTAAACGTAATATAAAGTAACAACTATCAAATACAATTCCGAAGTAACGTGCATGTGTAGATACAAAAATGAGACGAAGAGTATGGATTAGAACTGCTATATCAAACTTGACATAGCATATGGCCAACTGGCCATGGATATATACGAAGAAATTTAGTCATCAAATTTTCGTATCCAAACGAATTCGACATTAAAAGGAGTAAAGATTGGTACCAAAGTTAACAAATTGATTTCACAAAACTTACCAGTGGAATACTCAATGGTACAGTCAGCAGTGTAGTTGTTAGAAATGTCCAGCTGGGGCAACTCGATGTCCGGATTCACGACCAGAGGATCCGTCATGTTCCATATGAACACCAGGTCGTGGACTGTGTGTGACACTGAAATAATAAGAGTTTAAGCGACAAATAGGCTTCATTCTATTGAATGACTGTAACAACCTCCTCATATTTGAGAAGAAAGTTTATTATTTTATTCAACTATTTGATACAGTTGTAGCCGTTAATAATAAATTCATGAGAGGAAAGCTTGTACCGTCCGATGTGTTTATGGATTGCTGATAATTATAGGTCTTCTTAGCAATCAATTCATACTCTTAAAATTTCAATCTTATTCTTAAAATTTTATCATTATAAGAGCAGGAACATTTGTGTCTAAATTTGTTTATACGTGCGTCAAATTAATAATAAGAATATATAAGTTATAGATAACAGACGTTTAAAAAACAAATTCTAAATGTTAAAAACATCATGAAGAAGATAAAACCTACAGCTCTCTATCATCATGGAACAACTTTGCGTGTCGTGAGGATACGACTCAAACTTCATCGCACAGGAGAGCACCAACGTTAATCTGAAAATACAAACTGATTAGTTAATTGTCATTGATATTTTTAAACGCTAAACGCTAACACACCCCCACAGTAGGATTCCCTATGTCGCGGGTGGCATAGACAACACCAATAACACGTCACTAACAACCATGACCCGAGAACAAATATTTATCTGTCACATAAATATCTGCTACGGCCAGGAATCGAACCCAGGACCCCTCGCTTCGCAGGCAGGGTCACTACCAAATAGGCTACGGGGTCGTCAGATTCACGATAACTTACAAAAGTAAGGAAAGAAAGCTTATTTCAATTTTGTTGCATAAAATTAATCAAATTTACTCGTAAATACTTAATATCTGTAAGATTAAGATATTCGGAAATGAAACATTTAGTTCAATTCATTGATAAATATATTGTTTAACATTACATTAAAGTTATGGTTCGTAAAGCCTTCTAAATTCTACTTGGACACCGTAATGGATGCCAAATTTTTGTTTATCTGGAAACTAGAACTAAAAACACGACAGTTAAAGAAGTAGTAGAAAGTAGTAGTATTTAAATGTAATGGTGAAGAATATTGTCAGAAAGACTTACTTCGACATATACAGTAACGTTTTATCGTGGTACAACCACAAATAATGGTTGGGGATGCTCATTTCGTGAAAGGTGACCTTCTTCGCGTTCTTGAAGAAGCAGTCCGGTCTCCATATTTTATTTAACCAGTCTACATCCAGAATTCTATACTCTTCATGCATGTTTTCTGGTAACCTTAACCGAGGATCTCTCCATGATTGCGCAAGAAATATATCTGCTACGTATGTCTGAAATGGGAAAACGAAAATATTTATTGTTTGAACAAAATTGTGGTCCGAGATAAAAAAAATATCTGGCGATTCCTTAATTTCTGGTGCGAATTAAAAAATATTATTTTATATTAAAGTATTTTTTTTCTTGAAAGAAAAAAATAATATTATCAGGTACGAGAACATTTGAATCCGCTATTAATCAAAAAACAAATTTAAATATTTGTTTTAACAATTAACAAAGTAATAATATTAGGTACTTGTTAATTAAAGTTATTTTAACGTTAAGTATCCTTCGATCACACATTTGATTTGACGTCAGAATCAATTTTAATGAAATTATATTTAATATCAATCTAATAAATCTAATCTGTGAAGAATATAATCATGATTAGTCTTATCGACTATTGTATTACATGAACTCAATTTAATCTTAAAAAAAAAATTTAGAAGTGCCGATTATAAATCTAAACTGAGATAAACATTTATAAGCAAACTAGCTATTGCCCGTGGCTTCGCACACGTGTGTGACAAGAACAGCAATAAACAGTTTGTCAATCCCTTTCTATCATTGGTTGCCGGGCAACGCCTTGTTATTAAACACTTCCTTTAATTTGGCTTAAATATACATGGCTGACAGTATCCTATAGTACTTGTCGTCCTCCCAAATGTCTCCAAACCAAAAATCATACCATAGCGACGCTCCGTTGCGCCGTGAAAGAAAGACAAACAAACAAACACACATTCGCATTTATAATACTAGTACAGATAAATATAAAGTAGTAGTAATTTTTGATGTCTCAGGTATACGTTTGTGTCATGGAAGACCTTTTAGGGAACACAGTTTAAAAATAACTAATAGGTTAAACGTGCAAAACACAGAATAAAATCGTAATATAATTGCATTAGAAAGTGTTAAGATTCGAACGATAACAGAGATTGTCTGTCATCTTTACAAAATAGAAGAATTAGACGTTACGCTCCGGTAAACATTAGGTGAAGAAGTTTTACAAGTAAAACTAATCCTTGAGGCGTGCCTTGCTCTCACTTGGCCTCTGTGAAATCCACTTACAACCATTAGCCTTAGAAGCATCAATACATAATACTTTACAAACCAGTGGAGCATGCTCAAACTAATCCTGCTAGCATTGCGACTCGAACTTTCCATAACATTTTATTCTTTCGTGAAATTTTACAAATGATATCGAATCGAAAGCTGTATCAAAATCGTTTTACCTCAATAATAAGTTGAGGAAAGCTATTGTTATTAAGTAATCATGAATCTACTTTGCAACAATGTATGTAAGACTGCGACTTACCATCATAGAGTCAATTTATGATGATGCTCCGTATCAGGGAGAAACATGTGTTGGTGGTGTTCCTATGTTCGTATACCTATACTTTTATTTATTGTAGTGTATGATTCCTTTGTGGGAAGGAGGGAGGTACCACACATATCTTAAAGTATCTACCATCATACATTTTAATCGCGGGTTGTTGCAAAGTAGACTAATAATAACTTAATAACATTCAGTATAATACTTTATTTCATCGTTTTAAAGTCTTCATTTAAATATAAAAATATACAGTTAATTAATCATAAGTAAAATTGTAACAAGAAAAAGTTCTCATGGTAATTGTAATTACCTAATTTGAATCCCTCCATAATAAAGAGGTAAAAATTGAATTTGTATTTAGTATACTAGTTTATTACTGAGTGCTGCTATATACTTTATTATTTTCAATTCTTCCGCACTCGAAACGGACCCTTATTTAATTATCTACAAAATGATGACTGGGAATATTTAAAGACGTACCATACTTTCTTCGTTAATGGAGTCTAAAGAGAGCACTGTGACATGGAAATATACTATCGTGGGCTGTCCCAGCTGCTTGGGTGCTTTGTTCTTGTCATAATACTTGGCTTTCACTGGCAGTATGTCACGGAGAGAAAGACTAGACTCAGTCCTGACCTCCATCTCTTGATAAGATGAGTTAGCTCTGAAAATTAAATTATTATCTGTTACAAAAAATAATGCTTTGGATTCTTGATAAGTTCTTGCATTGAAACAAGTATTTTCAACAATGTTTTGCAATGATTAGAAATAAATGATGAAGTTTTTTTTTTTTACTTACAGAAAACTAACTGCAGCTTGCACCTTACTGGCGTCTGTTTTTCTCAGCCACAATAACAACATTGATAATAGCAAGTACATATCTACTTTAACATCCATCTTCTTCTAGAACAATCGAGTCTTTTCTCGATGTCTCGTCTTCAATCACTTGCACTTCTAGGATATCATGTTCTTTTGGACCACTAACCCTTTTGCTAAAACGTCCATCTTTGTAGCCTCAAGCCGCAATGCGCTTGCATTGAGAATACTTTTAACTTTCATCTGATTTCACTCTTTTATTTCATAAACTAATTATTTATAGTTTAATTATATTATAAATTAATATTCACTCTCCACGTTTAATATTGAAAGTTTTCGAACACATGATCAGTTGTTAGATTCCTTGATTTTTCACCTACACTCTGGAATCAATTGTGTAACCTACGTTCAAAATTATAATGTTTTAAGTCCTTAGTTATCTATTTAGATCATAGTTAGTTTTGATAAACCGTTATTGAAGTTATTTAATCTTAAAGTTTGCCGAATTTTCTTAATTTTAGAGCTGAGAAAATAGTAGTAGAAGAAATTTTGTACACATGTACTATTTCTTAAGTGATATACTGATTAAATTCCCAACAAAAAGAGATCAAGATAAAACATTTCAGAAGACCTGTCTACATGCCCTTGAAATCACTAACACAGCGTGTAAAAAGCAAGTTACCCTTGAAACCGTTATTTTCTATTTTATTTATATGCCAGGTTATTCTCTTACAAGTATAATCTCCTTAGAGGCGTTGTTTGAACTTCTAAAGCCTTGTCACTTGCCAGATAGGTATAACCATGTTTACCAAGTTCAATTATGGTTTCAATGGCATACGTGTTAAAAGATTTTGACGACTTATAATCTTAAAGTCATCAAAAATTAAAGAAACGTGACAGTAAAGATGTTTATGGTAACATATGATTGTAAATCACTAAATAGAAAGACCATGAAAGGTAAGCAAGAAAAAATATTACAACATTGCCTATTTCACACTACTTATATAAGGCCAAACAGGTGATGGACTTGTGTGGTTTCTCTGACGACATCGACAAAGGTTGACACCGCAGTTCTTTATGTTGTAGAAACTATAATGATAGCTCTATAGTCTGTAAGAATAACTGCACAAGGCTGAAAAATCTTTTTAATATTAAATACATTTACGTAGGGTGTTCAGAAACTGCCTTCTTTTGCGTCAATTAAATAAAATTAGGTCTGTTTCATTCAACATCTGGAAACTAAGGCACACTTTTAGGTCCTTTATATTATACTGGAATTGGGTATTTCAATTATTTTCCCAGAGGGGTACACATCGGGTGATCATACCATATCATCATTCAATGACAACGGAATATCTTCAAAAACTCAACAATCTTGAGGCTCTCAGATTTCGGTATTATATGCATATGAAGATCCGGAATATATGATATTTGATTGATATAAGATATTTTATACTCCTATGAGATATGTCGTAATCCTCTACGAGATATTATCATATACATTAGAGTTAAAATAAACTGGCTTATCCCACAACCTTTAATCAGAACATGTGGGCAATATTTCAGCCATCTTTTAATAAGCACATGTTTTAAACTAAACGAAATTTAAAAAAACTTCATAATACCGTAGTCTACTTGGTAATGACCTATGAAGGGTACCGGATTCAATTCTCAGTCGAGGCAAATTCATATGATAGTTGAAAGTTTGTTCTCGGATCACGACCCGACCACGAATTTTAATGATTTCCGGGGAATCATAGTATAGGGGAATTACTGTTCGAGCGTTATTGAGGAGATCTTCCTTGCTAGCTACGATACTCCTTCAAAATCTATCAAATTAATTAGTTGCAGCATTTTAAGCGACTAGCTCGCTCTTATGACGTCATTAAGTCCCAGCCCCTTGCTATAAATGGTTACCGTAGCAAATATTACTGTAAAAACGCGCCTTCATACAAAAACATAACAAAGTCCGATCTGACGCATTGCAGTTAAGTATTTAGCTGAGTAAGTAGGTGATTCAACTGCTTGAACTGGTTCGAATTAATTTTCTATCAGTAATTCAATCTATCTTTCTTAAAGCCTTTTAAAGTCCACCGCTGGGCATAGGCCCTAATTGGCGAGACTCCGACTAGTCCTGGACCCTCTGAATCCAGCAATTTTACAGTAATTCACATCGTAGTAATTCACTTCAATCCACCGTTAGATCAATAGACTATACGCATTTTGTTGAAAAGTGTCATTTAAGATGTTTTATAGAAATAGCCAACAAACAAATGAAAAATAAAAAAAAAAACAAACAACAAAATATATCTAATGGTAAGTGACTACCCTCGACCATATGACACCAAAGGCATCGCTTATGAGCCTATAAAGAAGAAAAAAAGAACAGGTTCAAAATATTTTATGAATTTAAAATTTTTGATATATAAACATCTGTAACACTTTCACCATGAAATATTCCATGCTTCATATATAGCTTTCATATTTTCAATCGCACTAAATTGTTATCTAAATCCATCATGTCAGATTCTATCGATTAAACTGTCCTACGAAGCCAAGTGACTGACAGCTGTCAACCATGCTATAGAGAGGGAACACTATGATCGTTTTCAGCAATACCTTAGGCTCTAGGATGGATAGATGAAACATCTTCTCTTCATCCTGCATCACAACGTAAAGACCTGACTCTACTCATTAGTTCTCAAAGCACGAGTTACGTCTTATCGTAAATGACTTCAGGATAATAATCGGTTTCAAAAGTTCCTTTACAAATATTTATAATCATAAAACATATTAAAATGTTATTCAGCTACAAAAATAGTATAATCCCCGACATAAGACTGCAGCGTACTTACCGGGGATATTGAACATATGGCTTCATTAGCCAATACGCAGACAGACAATTTAATATAGTGTCAACGTTATTCGTAGGCTTATGTTGACTGGAAAATATTATCTTTTATTATTAAGGACTGTAACAGGGATGTTATAGAGATGCCCAATAGTAATCTAAAGAATCGAATATCCGAAATTTTAATCTATTCAAAAATCGATACCGAATCCTATAGATAAATTAAAAACGAATGTTTTCGTCTGTTTTGTGTTATAGTTTAGTTTTTGGAAATATTCGACAACAATGTCGATTTCTCAATCATAACCCGTGATTACTAATGTATATGTTAACGGACAAAGTAACAGACTTGAAAATAAACGAGATTTTCTTACAATTATTGATGATATAATTTTAACCTATGGAGAGTTTCGTACGAGAGATCTCATCCGAATGATTGCCAAAGTAGACCAACTTGGTGACTAACTTACCTGAAGGCAGCTGATCACCTGACTTCAAAACAATGTAAACTTGACTACTATTGTTTCAAGTCGTGACCTTCATCACTGATCTAGGTGTTTAGTCTCTTCCAAAAATCGTTCGGAAATCAAATAATTTGAGAGCGTTTTCAATACTCATATATAAAAAAATATTTTTGGAATTGTTAATATTAAAGGTTAAATATTACCTAATTTTGATACAAAGAGGAATTCTTACGATGTAATTAGTTAGGCTTCCCTTTTACAACTCTTAATCCGAAGCAATCGGATAATCCGAAACAATTCTACAACTATAACCGTAACCGAATCCGTAAAATATTATTCATATATCCGATATCCGAATTTCATATCCACAATATCCCAAGTTTATAACGGCATGTGAATATTTATTTATTGTGGTGTCATATTTCATGTTAAAGATTTCGTAGTCGAAACGGAACCGTTAATTTTATCATGTCCGTCTAGCCGTAGGCCGTAGTCTAGCGCAGGATCCTTAGTATTAAAAAGCCACAATTTGGCATGATCATATATAGATATATCTTTATCACGCTAACAAAATAGCAGAAACTTAAAAAGGTATATATTCAAGGTTCTCCCGTACACG
>DWPA01004864.1:0-12405 GCA_018251375.1 Calpodes ethlius | reverse complement strand
GTTTTTTTTTGTATGTTCACTGATCGCTAGCACACTGTTTGATCGATTTGCATGACTTAAATTGTATTATATTATATAGAGATTTACGTGTTGTTGAACCCACATTAATATAGCGAAGATCTGATCATGGATTCATGAGATAAATGGATGCGAGTAATTGAACTGTATTTAAAAATATTTACTGTCGGTAAAAATTATATAGTAGTAGTCACGTGACTTATAGGCAAAATGCGAGACAAAACTCTTCAATAAACGGAGATAATCAAACTCACACTTATAAGATAATAATTTTTGAATAGTTTAAAATTTTTCTAATTAGTTTTTATTCATATTTCAGTGATAATGTCACAAAGCCAGGCACTATGCGGGTTTCCTGCTCCCTTTTTCGCTGAAGCATCAGTGATGCCTTTGGTGTTACTGGTCTTCGTAATGACGGCTTGTCGTCACGTGGCCAATGTCGAGTACACTATTGTTGACACTGACCTACACTATAACAGATAGCTCCAAACTGCGTGACGTAATTATGTTAGTTAGTTAGTTAATTAAACTTGGTTATCAACATGTAAGTTTGTCAACAACATGGAAAGCCATGAATGAGTAGCGTATAGCGTTGTATTTGGTAAAGAGCTCGTTAGTAAAGCTCTGCTAGATTACTTTTAACATCCCTCGTTATTCAGGATGTATTGATAATGTAGAAATTTGCATTATTACCTCTCATAACGAGCCCGAGCGGCGCACAGAGACTGGCCGCGTCCTGTCATCATCCGGTGATTTACACGTGTGGGAATTATAATTGAGAGGCTGGTTTGGTTCGGGACGCTTATTTAACTTAGACCGATTATATACCTGCGTTTCATTATTTTACGTACGTACAGTACCTAGTGAGTATAAAAGTGGTATTGTAGGTATAAGTACGTGGAACGTATCTATAGGTAGAGACATAAAAATTCAACGAATGTTTGGGGCTGCAAATCTTGAACAATTGATAGATTAACTTGTTATACCAAGTGGGTTTCTAATCTGACTGACTAAGACTGTGTCTATATATATAAATAATGTTTTTTTCAAAGTTCAAGTAGGATTGAGAAATTTCAAGTGTTCTGGATTTATTAATGTATTATAAAAACAAAATGGCTTCCTTTATGTTCCTGTAATAACCTGAAAGTAAGTAAAGTTTATAATCTACTTAAATTATGTCTTAAACTCTAAAATAGGCAGTGTGTTTGTATAAATGACGTTGCTAAAAACGGAGCTGTAGTTATGGACACTTAAGAAAATACTAATTAAGTAAAATTTTGAAGATTCTATCTTCTTCTTCTTCTCTCTTCTTATATATAAAATGAACGTTTGTTTGTATGTCCTTTATAGAATCGTAAACGAGACATTTAATCGTGTGATGATCTTTAGCAAAGTTGTTGTGTATGAGCCCACGGAAGTTTTTAACTTGGTACGACTAATTTTCGACAGGTGGCGCCACTGTCATTCCAATTAATTTCATATATTTCCGTAGTAACGCGCGCAGGGTTCAGCTAGTCTATAAATATAGGTTTACTTATAATTCAATTAGTTTTTATTTCTGACTCTTTAATACTGATACACTATCAAACTCACTGTAATTGGTATGTCCTGAATAAAAAAAGCAATTACGAATCAAAAGTGACATTATTGAGACATCATACGATTAATGCTAAATTCGCCACACTTTCCGGTACTTAGCCTGGCTTGAAAGATATTCCGCGCCGTATATACACAAACCGGCCCAACAATGTAACACAATCACCGTAATTTACTGACTATAGTAGCCGAGTCCAAAAAAGAACATAATTAGTAGGGCTAAGCGGGTCACTCAATGTAACCAAGATTAGTTTTACAGAAGAAAATTAGGCTTAATTGTAAACATTTACTTTTATGACTGCTCGTTATGGTAAGTACGTTTTTTATTATTTAATCTTGAGGTAAAAGAATTAGGTACCAGTGAATATAATTAGACGTAAAGAGTATATTAATTTGGAACCACTCATTAATTTTGATGTATTTAATCTTTAAACCAAATAATCGTTGACTATAACACTTTAGTGCAAAGGAAAAAAGTCAGTGTCGCTAATTTAATTTCGCTGGTCGCGATGCAGCTTGCTAATCAAAATGAAAAAGTTCTATGATCCTTCTGAGCCGCTCAAAAAATTTATACTATAATAGTATTTACTCCCGAAGTTACTACGTATTTCATAGCGGTAAAAATCTTAATCGAATTTTGAAGTTGAGTGGGGTTGCAGTCAAGCCTTAACTTATAGTTTATAGAAAAATTGTAACGTTAACATTATTGTATATTATTGGACGTATATATATATACTCTATCCCGCGGCTTCACCCGCATGTGAAATTAGAACACCGACTAAACGATTGTTGATTCCTTTCTAAAACTAGTTGCTAGGCAACGCTTTGTTGTTAAACACTTTCTTCAATTTGACTGAATTATACATTGTAATCGATCTTCCCATAGAAATGTTATATATCCGCCGTGAAAATTAGCCTATGACACTCTTAATCCTCCCATATATCTCCACAACGAAAATCATTCCTTAAGGTCGCTCCGTTACGCCGTGAAAGAACGGAAAACAAACAAACATACTTTCGCATTTATACAAACAGTATGGATAGTCCCGACATAATACGACGGTGCGTAAGTGCTGCTACGTAGCGTAGATATTTCGCAACTTATGTCGTTCGAGTAACGTTACCAAGCGCCGCGCGATCCGCAATAATTTACGTTAGAAAATCCTTAAAATTTAAATAACCGCATTTGTACATTCTGTAATAGTAAACTGTGGCTAGTGATCCAGTGCATGTAGCGAAATATTTCAGAAAATAGCCCTGGAACTAGATTCCAGAACACAGCGTGGTTGAATAAATTTATCAGGACCAATTCAAAGACATCATTTTGAGCTACCTAATGCCTAGTGTACCAAATAATTATGACCATAACGTATTTTGATTGTAGTATGGTAAAGGTTACAAAATATATTCATCGCTCCCTTTGGATTAATTTAATCCTGGATTAGTTATCAAATACCTATGTAAGATTATAATTATATGTGAGACCTAAACGATGTTCTTGAGATATTATGTAGTTTAACATTATAAATAGCGTCAGACTTCAAAGATCAATATTGCCGTATTAGTGTGGTGGTACACCATCTCGAGACTAGAAAAGTTGACTGTCGTAAGTATATTTAATATTAAATGTAAATCAGTTCCGACGCGCGACTGGAACGAAGTTCTTTAGGTTTATGCTTCAACTCAGATGTAGTTCGATATGGAATTTATATTTTTGTTATAATTGCAAATTTTATTCTCATATAGAGAGGCATTATATGTCAATGTGTAACTAATCTAATAAGTAATCTGTCAAAAACTTGTTTTAATATTTTACCTTAAAAAAATTCTTCGAATTCAAACCCACTGCAATCTACGTTAAAGAACTTGATTCCTAAAAACAGTTCGTTTTTTTAAAGCTTCTGTTTCTTTGAATCTTTACACAACGATCTTGTAAACATAACTGATAGATTTACGAGACCAGTAATGCAACCTCGCTGGCTCATCACGTCCTTAATCCTGAACTGTACGCACAGTACGCGTGTATTTAGCTACACATGCTGATTAACACCCGTCAGCGCACATCACGCTGTCAGCGCGCTGGCCACGTCATCGTTTGTATTATGTTCTGTGCGTACAGCTTTGTCAGCGCTGTTTAAATTACGCTGGTCATAATGTTTAGGCAAGGAATCTTTTATGTAGTAATACGAGGAGATGCTTGTACCCGTTTTAAAGTATAGGTATCTGACAGTTGGTACATATAACATATGTCATTACATATTTTTATATAAAAAATAAAACATTAAAAATATATAATGTTACAATATTTTAAAAACGGTTATATTTTGATTTTATACCATTTACTTGTGTTTAACGGATTTTTTGATCTATTATATTGTTTTCTTTTTTGGATTACGATAACTTTTTCGTTTTACTCAGTAACGTGATTTACCTAGTATTAATTACTTTGTGGCTTGAAAAAGGAAGAAATTAGTTGTCATCCAAATTCGAAGGTTCAGAATTGATAAACGACACAGATCAACACTAGCGCTTGCCGCTGCTCCATCGCCACATCTGATAAAGCAAGATCCTTTTAAATAATTTTACTGCTTTGGAAATAAAATAACAAATAAGAATCGATCAGGCTCTTCATCGAGTCAGCTCAATGCTACCGTATTACACAGTATATAGTTACAGGAGCTGCAAAATAAAACATTTTATTCCTCGCTACGGTTATTACGTTATTACCATTTAAAAACAAACGCCAGACCCTAAACATACATTAGTGAAAAGACCGCTATTAACATGTATATTGTATTAATTAACACAATCAAATAAAACTTTTAAAACCACAACACATGTAATCGAGAACCTTCTGCAAAGTAAAAAGAACTTAAAGAAAATACCGAACGTTTACAACAAATACATCAGAGAGACTCGCTAATGTTATAATTCCATTTATCTTTTACATAGTATCATGCTCAATAATTTCAAAATCGTATTTTAACGAGCTTTCCTCTCCAGTCCCTCTCAACTAAAATGTGGTTGAATAAATATCACTACCCTCTGAATTAAGGAGGATAAATACAGACTTAATATGAAATAACATCGCTGTAAAAGCCGCTCAAATCGTATTTCGCGCTGGAATGGTTATTTCAGCGGTACCTACGTGTTACTTCACATGTTTATAATCAGTATACAGTCGCGTCGCAAAAAAAGCTCTCGTTGTACGTTCAGTAGGAGTTTTATTATTGAAAATAATCCGTTACTCAAACATGTTGTATGCGGAATTACTTAACATACTGATATTACTACTATATTATTTAAATAGTTGATCTATGTAAAATTATAAACATTAATAAGAATTATTAGTAATTAATTATTATTAGTAATTAGTCTTTAAGTATTATTAAGGTAATAACTTACACACCCACCTACCACCCTACCACCCTATCATTCAAGATTAACGGGATAAAATGCCACTTAATATTAAGTTTCTTGAAAATCAATTTGGAATTTTCAAATAAGAAAATATTAAAACTTTAAGTAATAATAGTAAACACGAAATTTATCTCTCAATTGTTTTTCTCGCATAGTATTTCATCGAATAATTAATTTGTACAAAACAAAAAACTTTCTAGATATTTTTATATCACAGAACTGTAACCATGGACTGTAACGTGATACAGAATTGCCAAGTTTTTATAATTTCATTTTCTTAATTTTCATTCACCAACCTAAGCTTGTTAAAAGTCGGTAATTCATTCGTGCCATGCCGTCAGCGTCGCTTATCAATATGGCGTCGAGACAACACCGTTCACAAAGTTCGGCGCGGGACTAACGCAATAAAGATAGCGATCTTTCCAAAATAATGATTCAATAAATTAAGGCATCATCTTCCGATCGACCCCGCTCGGGCAACATACATACGGGGCTCAACTTCGGAGAGCACTGCTTGTACAAAACCGACTGTATTGGGAACAAAAGACAAACAGAAATCTCAGTTAAAAACACAGGAATAAAGATATTGTATATTAGTGAAAGGTAATATTAGACTAAATAAAAAAAATAAACTAAATTATATGCCATTACCAATATATTATAATTTCATTGTCATGCCATATCTGCGTCGTAAATCGTGTGTAAAAATTATATGCACTAATTAATGTGTTAATTATACAATTGCGTTTAGAGACACCAGTAAGCAATATCGTTAACGTCGATGTGCTAAGAGCAGAAGACTAAATTATTTTTACATTTCCTGCGTACATCACTCACCAAGTACGATGATATATTTGAATTTAACAGTCCTTAAAACAAATTTTACATGTGATTTTTTTATTACGTTCGCGTTGCTAGTTCAAATATTTCCTGTACGGTTTCAGATTAACTCCTGTACGAACAGATGAGCCTCAAATACGTCGACTTATCGCCGTCGCGGCGTGGAGGCTCGAGATAAAACAACAAATGTACGCCCGGACTCCCCTACAAATAACGAAATATTGCCTGAACTTTACTTGGTTTTCATTATTTCAATTTCCTTCTCCGACTTTGTCACTTTATCTCATAAAAGGTTGGGAAGAACCATGAAGTCACAGTACCTATAAAATTGTTGTGGAGTTTCTTCAATTCTTCGTGGATCCAGTCGAATATTTTAACTTCAATAACAATAAAAAAATATTCGTAGATTAGCTATCTTATCCTCGTAGAAAGTTAAAGAGCGAAAATAAATAAATAATTTAATAATAATCAACATATATGTATTTTAAGATTTTTTCACCAATCCGCACTGGAGTTATAAAAATATATCCGTGTTTTGCACTGGGATACTAATGGGTTTAAGCCTTTCCTTTATTTTCTAAAACATCATTTCACCGTCGAAAATTACCTAGGTTCCTGGATTAAACACGTCATTTGTTCTAGATAAATAATTGTTACCGGAGTTTAATTGCAACTTCAGCAAATAAAATCAGCTCCTGCTACATGACTTTTGTCTCCTTTGTGACTGATACTTTACGAATGGAAAGAGAACAAAGCTTTAAGTAGATAAACAGTGAAACAAGATTTATTTTAAATTAATCTTAAACAAACCGAGTCTACAAAATTACATTCCAGCTAACACATTGAACAAACGACCTGAATTAATTTAATTTTATCTTACCAACGAAATTATCCGGCAACCAATATTCAACCCAAAAGCGAAAAGTTTACCTTAGACCGTCCAGTTTATGAAGATCTGTACATATCCTTATAGGATCTAAAGTTCCTTTTCATTATTAAATACGATGAAAGGGTGGCAGGTCTACGCGCACTGGTACTTCGGCACCATCTTTCATTTCTGGCGATGACAAGATACGCGTGGTATCACGTATGGATGACTTTGTAACGGTGTTGAGGTGATAACAAATTGGTCCATTGGAAACCCTTCCATCATAAATGAAATGTTCCGGATAAATTTGCTAAGGAAAATGATAGGCCTGCCTCACCGTATTTGCGTTACGCTTCTTGCGCAATAGCGTGAAATATTTTGCTGACGAGAAATTTTATACGCTACCAACATTTATTTATAGCCTAGTAATATTGTACTGGCTCGGAAAATGGACGTACAAGCTAACAGGCCCTAATGGAAATTGGCTGGGTTTGTAACGTAATAAATTAGAACGTAATAAAATTTTATATAATATCAAAGAATATAATACTCATTACGGCACGGAACGGTACGACACAACACGTTAAGCAACATATAGTGTACTATGTTATTGTACATAACGTCATAGCACAGTAACAAAGTACAATATATACTAAAATAAAATGCATGCATTTATTTATTCAAATTATTCTTAACTACGTTTGGCCCTGTTAGTGTGGCTTTTACTACTGACGGAAATCTCATGCCGACATATCATGATATCGAAAAAGGAGACAGAAGCCAGCCCTATTGATTATAATTATTTAAGTTTAAGGGTAAAGACTTTACTTATGACCACTTACTATTTTGCCAGCTCGTTTTTTTTGTTAGCTAGGTAGTTAAAAGATAAATTAATTGTATGAAAACCAAAAACACGGTTTTATATTGCAAAAAAAATTGTAACTGCACGAATCACTAATAAAGAGGTCCATCTGCTGAAGTCATAATTAAGAGAAGAATCAGGTCATACTTGTCTTAAACATCAAAGTAGAGTGTCACATTTAATTTACATAAGATAAGAAGTTGTAATTCAGCCAGCAAGATTTCACCACACAAACATACTAATATACTAAGAAAAATTAAAAGTTAAAAGCCTTTTAAAAGCTCAAGGTATATTAGTTTACATCTCGCCTTTAAATTTTCCAAATCTCATTAGAAGTCGGTCGTTTGAATGTGGGGAGATTAATTTAAACATTGTTGATATTACACGTTTAAATGGCACATGAAAGATTGATAAATGTAGTTTACCGTGTAAGTACGAATATAGTATATTGCTCAGTAAACTTAATGCGTCAGTGCAAGATTTAATCCGTTGTCCGACCTTGATATATTGATCAGATTTCCACCCCAGCGTGTACAAGTGGAGCTAAGTCTATTAGTGTGTAATCAATAGAAGAAATTTATAGACCGTACGTAATTTCCGTACTTGAAACTCTAAAATATAATTTTATTTGCATTTGACTCGTCGGACTACTACTATTTCTTTGCATTCTTTATGATTAAATATTCGTCAGAATCTTAGTAAATATTACTCGTAATAAAAACTAAAACTAGCCGTATAAAATAATCTTAAAACGTATTCAACTATAAATTATTAGTGATTATACAATATTATTGTAATAACATCTATGAAATACTATTATACATTGTCTAAACCAATGTTGCTAATAAGACAGTCAATTACAGCTATGTATGTTATCGAATATGATGCAGATTTATAAAAAAATCAAATTAAGCTTATATTATTTTGATAACAATTTGAAAACGCATCAACTCTGATAAAATGTCTGCCAATATTCCTAATATTTCCAGACATATTCTATAGACGTCCAAACGAACTGTAAGCCCGGCTCTGATAGATGTACAGAATATTATTCAAATTTGGAAAAAGCCGCAGTAAATATTGCGGCAGCTCGACCCGGTAATAACGGGTGCGATCCGGTTCGAGCTCTAGGGTTACCAGACTGACAGAAAAACGTTCGTTTCTATAGAAAATTTATTTCATGTCAGTGTTGGGTAGAAAAGAAAATATCACCTCACTACATGTAATAAAAGCTTACAATTACCAATAAAAACCTTGTGTGCAGTGCACACGCGGCAGCTATGAACCACACAGGCATCTAAACTGCGAAAGAATAAGATTGTATTGTTTATTTTATTATAATATTATTGATAAATTTCAAAATTATTTTATATTTTAATCGATGTATTTTTTACATTACATTATACATACTCGAAATATTCAATTTCAAAAAATGACTTGACATGTTCCTAAACTTTGGCCGGGACTAAATAAGAACTTGTAATAAAATGTAATACTTGAAAGATATGCAGTAATATGTAATATTAATAATGTGTTATACTGGGATCACTCGATTATTTGGCAATTATTATTGAAGCAACGTCTGTAATTTTATTTGTTAGTCAGCCCTAAATCAAACCAGTTTTTATTTGTGTTAGGTCGTTTAATGCAGATCGGTCTCTCTCCAACTTTACGGCTAAACTCATTATTTGGACTTCCAATGATCGTATTGGGATACGCTGGGCGCGACTGGATCCGCGTTAGAATTACGGCAATTAAACATTGTTTACATCCAACTCCTCGGTTAGAGCCATAATATTTTGGATGTTAATGGGTTGTAGAAACGTTATTACAATCGTATTGCGAGATAGATTATTCTCTTCTGTTCCCAAATGGAATGGACCAGCGGCTATAGCGAATTTTATCAAATATAAATCCATCAAAATATAAAGATGAGTGAGATTCGTCAATACTGCTGCAGATTTTCCCTTATCACAGTGCTGGGTTTTTGAGTAGGCCATCCGATTTGACGCTGCCACAGTTTTGAAGCCGATCATTTAAAGGAAGACTGAAAGTTAACTCATTTAAGGTTATCATCGCTTCCCATAACTGTCCCATTGCTGGTTCGGGTTTCCTCTCACAATGAGGGATAATGTTTTACCGCGCTGCATTGACCAAATGTTCAATGCTGTGTAACATCTTTGGGAACATAATGGAGGATGTTCAGACACGCAGCCTTAAGACATTATTTTCCTTCCCGGAGCAATTGTCTTTAAATGTGTAATACGCACACAACTTTCTTTTTAAATTAGACATATATGCAGAATTCGAATTCAAGCACCCTCCCTACGGAAGACCAACTTTCGAACTGATTTTAAATTCATTTAAGGTAACAGCCAAAAATTACCAACCGGACTATGTATTAAAAGAGTGATGAACCCATTTGTTTCGATGTTTTCCAGCACTGCGACTAAACTGCCCATTAAAATTCCACCATATTTCATGAACTCCATCGCAGTTGAGCTAGATGGTACACAGCGCAGTGACTTCCAAGCGAAGAACTTCACATCATATTTATGTTGGTTCAGGCTAAAGTTGGTGAGGATTAAATGCTTCGTTTATTGAAGTTTGAACCAAATATAACATTGATGAAACAGATGCTGCAAAACCCGCAAGAATAATATTGTACAATTGTGTATTTGGATATGTACAGTATCGCAACAGATCAAATTAATCCATAATGCTGACCCAAACTAGAAGCTACTTAGTTAAATAACGATGCACATTGAATATTGTAAACAGTATCAAACACTAATTAATTTGAATAATGAACTGTGCAAACTAAAACCAAAATGTTTATTTGGGAATTAGGGATGTGCTACGATGTTAAATTTACATGCGACTTGCAATTTATCCCCGTATCCACAAACAATACTATGAGTTCTCACAGTGAAAAAGAATAAAAGGATTGATTGTTTGTACTGCCATCTTAGTTTAAGCATTGTTAAAGAAACTAGAGTGAAGTACATGGGAATAATAATATTAAATTTAAAAATTATGAGCACTTACAATGCAATTCGACATAAATATGAAACAATGACACGTAGAAATTATTATTTCAATGGATATTTACAGATTAATGACGGTCTTTACCTTAAATATTATACCGGCTTCATTATTCACCAGTTAACAGAATGAAATACATACATTATAATCGAGGTGTTTTTAATGTGAGCCGAATCGACGGTTTTATTTTAAAGAGGCATAATTAATTTAATATTTACACATGATCACCAATTTATGTTTTCATAATTAAATTATTGGGGATGATAATATAATTACCAATGACTAGTTTGGGAAGACCTCTGTACGCTTACAGTGATATTTAATCACTGTGTATGATAAGTAAATGACAAATTATATATTTCGATATGAGATGATATTGATACCATCAATATTGCACTAGGATTGTCACATGATTCGAAATAATATCAATACGGAATCAATAATCATCAATTGACGTGAAAATTTGCCATATTTATTAACTAATTTGCGCTTTAACGCTCTTCCCGAACTGCTTTCAGAGATCCGGGAACGTGTCTCGCCTCGCGCGGCCCATATAATCATCATCTTCATCATTGCAACCCATAATTGTCCCACTGCTGGGCTCGAGTCTCCTCTCATGAGATGAGGGGTATAATATATACAATAGTGACCAGGAATTCGTCAGACTTTAACAGTAGATAATGAACATAGCAACAATAACAAAAATGATAATCGATTTCATAAATTATATTTGTATCTCACGATTACACGTTAAAACGATATTTATCTTAAGTCAGTATGTGCATTTCTTTTGCCTTTTTTGTGGGATAAGGACAGCAATCATATGCCATCATCCACAGTCGCATATTGAAATCTGTAACAAATATATAAAGAACACTGTAGTTAGTTAGTAAGGCATCTTAATGAGATGTTAATGAGAATATTAGTTTGTTATTTTCCGTCAATAAAAGAGGTGTGGACGTTATGACTGATAATGTTAGTTAATATTGTCAATAATAATGACTGTTAATCATCCAGTTAATACGTTAATAATTTGTTCCACTCGAAGTCGGTCACAGATGGATTCAGAAACAATTGAATGTATCAAATTTTTTTGCCACATCGATATCAGGGTTATTTTTCTTTCAATAAAAATTAATACAAAATGAATGGTCTAGTATTCAGAGTTTCATTGCCGTAAGAACTGGCCCACAGCAATACTTAGAAGGAGCTGAGTCACAGCCGATACATGAACATGACGGAATTATGGAGGCGTAATTGACACACTGAATAGCTCAAATCTATTATTTACCTAATAACGCTCCGGCTTTATTGATTCCACATTGAACCGTCGGTAATGAGAAGCCATAAACCCATCAGCGGCGATACCGCGACGTGTCAGTAATGAGATTCGTTTCATTACCGGACGCCGTGAATCATTCCCGTTCACGCTGACTACGCGGTAATTAGATTGATGCTTAATAACTGAAATAGCCGATATGAAATCATGGAACAGGAATTTTGTACCGCAATACTTGTCTACTTAATGGTTATAATTTGCTTCCGTACTTTAATATTGAGCCGGTAATTTTAGTCAGAAATATAATTTAATATTGAGACTAGACGTTGCCCGTGGCTTTGCATGCATGTGAGAAAAGAACAGCAATAAAAAAGTTCTCAATTCTGTTCTACCAATGGTTGCTAGGCAACGCTTTGTTATCAACTAATTAAACAATTTATTTCATTTTGCTAACATATACATCGTATTGGATTTTAT
>DWPA01004863.1:0-12405 GCA_018251375.1 Calpodes ethlius | reverse complement strand
AATTTTTTAAAGAATGTATAAATCAATAATGTGTATACTCGAATTATACTTTGTGTTATTAAGTAGTAAGAAACAATAAATAACGAAACATTCAAATCACACTAGAACATCATTGCAGATCAAGAATCTCTTTATTAATACGTAAAGAAGAATCCTTTGTCCCCGTTTTAAAGAATAATGCACGCACGTAAGAATCTTAAGGTTTAGTATAATTAAAGTTAACATGGAGAAGTGATGTAAGGTAAATATTATAAATACATTTATGAAAGAAAAGAAAATATAAAATAATGTCAATGTAAAGTAACCCTTTGACAATATGAATTACGGTCGAATTTCGATTGCAGACCGCGGGCCAGTAGTTTTAAATTAAAATGGAAACCACTTTAGCTGTTAGCTGGCACGATCTTCCGTTGTACAATTTATTAAACATCACACTGCTAGTCGTTAACATAAACATGTTTATAAACAAATGATTAATGTACTAGAAAGCCCTTAAACTGTTACTGTTGGATTCCGTTTCTGATTCACAGCACGCGCTATAAATCTTTCAGAACACGTTAACTCTTTCAAAACCATTACATTATTCTTGTTAACTATCAAAACTAATAGTGTGTTTTATGAATACGTATTAATTGAGCGCAATATTAATGTTTACATTAGCAATCGAATGTATATATTGCGTAGGTATATCGATATTTCGTGTTACCGGACACACAATACATTGTGTAATTTTAAGGTACTATACAGTATATATTTATTTCTTACTGAGCTCGGGTCTCCATAGGCGGGGTTCAGGTCAAAGTCCGCCTTGTTCCAAAAACGGATGGACAAAATTATACACCTAAGATAACCATTACATACACAGTAAAGCTCAAAATATTGTTCATCACCACAGCAATTGATTATTAATTCCTAATACGCAATGACTAAATTAGAAATGTACGCAAATTTTAAAATGTCGGTGGAAGACGAACTTTTAAATCAGGAGGCTACATGCATATCAGATGTTTTCATTAACGTTATGCGCTGTGATCTTAATTTACGTTCTTGTAATGGGTGCATGAAACATTTTCATAAACATTCAAAGCAGATTCTTGCAAAGATGAGCATTACACTCGTTATTTTTAATAAAACATACATATATATATATATATATATGTGTATATATATATATATATATGTATATATATATATATACACCATGTAAGTGCCAACAAAACCAAATCAAAGTAATTTAATGTCAGGTTATGTGGGTACCAACCGAGAATTATGCATCAACTACTAAATTACAAACTGCAGGCGCCCATTACTGGCGCCTGAGAGTGGTCATCTAAGCACCGCATCAATCACACGGCGAACGGTTGAAATTGTAAAGTAGCCCGTGACTCATATCTATGCATTTCATCTACCTCTCTATACCAAAGCCAACGAGATGAGATAAATTTCATTTCTTTAGAACTAAAACTTTAAATTATTTGTATATGGTTTAATTTCCATTGCAGCCAAAGTTATTTTATGACGTTATCGATTGTTTTTTTCATTCAAAAATCAACTTACACCACTAAAGTTTAAAGTTGATATTTATATAAGTTTCAGTTTTATATGTTTATCTCGTCTCGTTCGCCGCACTATAAATCCAACCATATTTTGACCCGAGAACGAATTAATTGCCAGACTATGATAAATAATTGACTAACAATCCAATCCGATTACTATCTGAAAGTAAAGATCGAGCTGATTATATACCAATGTCAGCTAAATATTCACTTTCGTGAGAGCTATGACAGTAAATGCTGTTTCATTAACTGCAGATTTTATCTCTTTTAATAGTACCTATCAGAGAGAAACAGGGGTAATAATTTTTAAGGCGACTTGTATCATCTCGCTTTGCTTGGAGAAATATAATTTACGTGTAAATTAGGTACTGAATGAATCTATATCCTAGATGTCACTGTTAGACATATTCGTATACCGTCTAAATATGTTCTAACAGTTTTCTCGTGTTGCCATAAAGATAACTTTCATACTTATCAATAAAAAAAACAACTGTATATTTTTTTTACATGTACATTAAATACACTGCCTATTATAATTTTCTCTTTATAAGTTGTATACTTATTCAGTTTTATATCGTAATACGGTAACTGATGATGGGTACCTACTTATCGCTTAGATTTCTCGTTTGCTTAAAAATACCGTAAATGTCCTCTCTCGGTACAACTACCGCGAACAGTTACCGATTGTCAATATCACATTCGTCCCATTCTTTTGTCAGATAGCTATTTCTTTGGACAGGTCGATGCAAGATAGGACCACCGTAACGTACAATACTACATTACAAGCGCGGGAAATCTCCGTCTCGTCTAATTGAATTAGCTATCTACCGAATTGATTTTCAATCGATCCCGTTCGAACTGATTTCGAAGAATCTAACGAACTCTAGTGTACTGTTACACGCCTTATTTTAATTGTGCCATTTTTTGTTGCCGTCCAAATGTGATAAACAATGCTAAGTGAGGCGGTAAGGCATGAAATCTCGTCTACAGATTAATTGACATGGCAGTCTTCATGCCTAAACGTTTTGATGTGCATGTACGTATTACTTAGACACAAATAAACACGTTGCTATCACTACATATAAATAAAATATGAAGCTACAAAGTAAAATGTGAGCAATGCGGATGAGTTGTTTCGTAGTAAATGTATTCTTGAAATTTAAATCGAAAAAATGTCAAATTCCATTTATAAAGATGTTGACATGCAAGTGTAATAATAATTTATCTACACGATCGAATGTAACTTTCACCGAAAACATCTCATGTTTCGATGTAAACGTGTGGCTCATGGCAGATGTAATTAATGATATCATTTAAGAGCTCATTAGGCTTCTGCGCCCAAATCATGTCAACGACAAATATGCAGGCGGAAACGACAAGAACAAGCGGTATTGGTTAGTCGGTTATAATGACAAGACATTTACTATCCAAACATAACCATTTTGAAAATAAATTCCACAATTTCACAGTAACAATTTGAAAATTAATATTTAAGTCCCATTTAAGATAGAATTCATAACAGGTTTGATTTGTATGAACTCTTCTTTGTTTTTGTATTCATTTCATAATTCTAATAGCGGGTATTTTGTAGCAGCCGGTAATACTTACACAAGTTTTTTTTATAATGTTTATTTTTACTAAGGTTAGGGCAATTATTTTATAATTTGGGTTTTAAGTTTAGAAATCAACCAGGGCCTATAACAGATATCAAATATTTATAATTTGTATTTATATCATTCATTCATTAAGTAAAAGCATATTGTATGAATAAAGTAATAATAATAATCTTTATTTACTGCCCGAACATTGAAAATTGAAATTCACACTACTACTTCGATAATCAAATTCAATTTCGCTTATTGGATGAAAAGAAAAAGAAACAAAGATACAGGGAAAAAGAAAAAGTTAATGTAATTAGATTCTTTCTAGGATGGACTCGACAATCGTATCAATTGTGCGCATAATTGCTTTTACTACAAATGTTAAGTATTTCTCAAAGATCATCCAAGCGTAATGCAATTTCAATCAATAACTCGTACTTCGCCATCACATACCATTACGAATCACTCGATGTTAAAAACCAAGTTCATTTAAAAACACCGTAACATCGAAAGTGCTATACAGTTAGGAAAATAACGTATATATAAACAAGATTAAATATGATTTCAAAACCACCGATAGACATGAAATCTTTTGATGGTTTACAAGTGGATCACCGGCAATAATCTATTGAAGACGTATGCGATCACTTTTACTGTTATACAATTTGGAGCGCGTCGAGGTTGGTTTCCGCTTTTACACGGTTTGTGGCGAGCGTTCCAGACGCATTGTTATTAACCAAGACCGTATCATTGGAATGCCTGAACCGCGGAGGACGTGTGGCAGACTGACACACATTCGAATCGACCTTATCATCTCGCACGAATCACCAGTGCCGCACAAAATCCGTATCACATCTGATTTCCCCGGAGCACGCGCCGTACGTGAATTAGTGATTCTTGACGTCAATCCGATCGCTTATCTCGGACATTTGGGTTAGGGGATTCGTGATCCAAGATGATGATACTAGATGGCTATTATTTATTTCATGATCAATCAGAGAATGACGAGACAAGTTTTTGATTGCATGCGACGAATGTCGGTGCCGATTCGGAGATTTCGGATTTCGCGTTTCAAGAATGGCATAAATGAATCAATGTTCGCCGACTCATTGTCAATATCGTGCTGCGATAAATACGATGATGATTTGGTGGCCAGTTCGGTATGGTCTATACTAACGATTTATAAGAGTTGAATCTCTTTTCAGAATATTACGCTTATCGCCAAATAAATACTTGTGATCTTATCGTTAGTCATCGTCCAATATAATAAGTACTTATTTAGTGCAATATTATGTTAGATTTACAAATATTTATTTATCTAAGTTGTTAAATCTTAGAGTTCCACGAACTACACAAATATTTCATAAGAATCAAACTGAAAGAATCTACCGTACTGTAAAGTATAGTTGTATATTTTTTTATTTAGTCCATTTAAACAAACTTCAGAGGAACAGTACTAAGATTTATCTTTACGTGGAATCATTATATTTCAGTAATTTCTTATTCCACTCAAACGCTTTTAATGGTTCATTACAAATCTTGTTAAATCTTTTTCAACTTCTTCTACTGAACTAATTCTTATGAAACTTTGCTCAGACATACATTGGTTTCTCGTGACAATACAATATATATACGGTTAAAGGTTCTGGACATATATGAAATACTAAGACGGAAAATGAAACACTGCAACCGTTATTATAAACTTCTAGTTTGAATTCATTTGTCTATTTTTAACAAGTTCCATACATTACTTGCTCCTATGAGGTCCCGCAGTGAAAGAAATGATCAATTCTTCATACTTCCATCCTTGTCAAGCATGGTTCAATAGACCGGAGTGAAATAGATGGAAATACAAACATCTCTCTCTATTTCGCTATAAAACCTCATAGTATTATTTGTGACTAAAGGCGTTATATGACGAACCTCCCCTTAGCGCCGTATTACTGACAAAGACATGTTGTTAATTTTTAAATTCTAATTTTAATTGATGCCTATATTGCCTTATAACAATATTTTTATATTAGCGCCAAATATATATGAGTAATTATTTACCAAAATTGTAATAAACCTATATCAATACAGGTAGTAACTAGTCCGTAGTTTACATATTTGTAAGGTCTTAACTTAAAAGATAATGTATAAAAAATTACGACCAACAAATTTAAATAACTACACGCATAAGAAGTAATTATTATTATTAAGATTAGTTTATTAAGTCAATACTAGTTACATACCTAAATGAAGCGGCCTGGCAGTCTGGCTCTTCACGACACCACCCTTGGCACTCATACAATGACAAATTCCGGACGGTATAGTAAGCGGTACCCGAAAAGTCGACGTCCGTCAGCTTTTCAAACGCCATTCGACCTGAAACAATGTCAATTGTTAAAATAATTTTACTTAGTTTTACAATAATATTTTCTTTTACTGTTTTTTATGATACATAGATTCATCGGATGGTATGGTCTCCAGAACGAGGAGTACAGATCCTACATGCACCTCTAGTTTTCAAAAAGTTATGCGCGTATTATAAGGTGATTATCACTTGTATCGGTGAAGAAAATCATCGTAAGAAAAACTACACTCTTAAGAGTTCTCCATTATGTTCTTAAAGGTGTATAAAATCTGCCGAGACACATAGGGCCAGCGTGGTGGACTATGGTCGATACCTTCACATTGTGAGAGGAGACCCGTGCAAAACAGTGGGACAGTTATGGTATAGAATAAAATCATAGAATAAATAGTATGGAAGTAACTGCGACACACAGATAATTAAGTTAAGTCATAAATTAAATCTTTAAATAGTGCTGTTATAAATTCCAATTTCCAATTGAATTATACGAGCTTAAGAATTGTTTAACTCATTCGAATGGTGTATGAAAATTGCTAATGTTCTTGATTAGATTCAATGAAGTTAGTTATTTATGATTATTCAGTGCCTAATCGAAGAAATCATTTCTAATCCATTCTAAGCTAATGGAATGACTTATGAAAGTCGCGAACAATCAATTCAAACGTCATTAATAATTGTCAAGAGCTTTTATGACAAGCTTTTTGAATTTGTAATGTTCTTTTTTTGTTAATATATATTTTTGTTCATATCTTGGAAGATGAATTAGAGCTTGTTATTCTACAATTTTGAAATTTAGCACGTGGCTTTAGTTCCGATGACAACGCACTTTTAATGATAAACATGACTTGTACTACATACAAGATACTACACACTTGGCTCCAAATAAGAGAGCTCTTCAGTAGTGAACAGAAGATTGACTAAATTATTTACAGTATAAAATATTTTATCAGTTTTTTAAATTACAAATGTATTGATTACCAGTCATCATTCGTTTGTGAATATAAGTCTTAACCACGAATATTAAGCTCTAATGTACACATCAATTCTTGATAAGTGTGAATAGATTTATATGGAAATCCATACACTATTCTTCCTAAAGAATACCTGATATACAACAAATTATTACTCTGCGCTTATAGCCTTGTAGTTCCACAACTTCCTTAGTAATTACTGAATAACATCCTAACTTCATAAATACGTTCTATTAAATTAATCAAATTTGAATGTTATTAATTCAGTGTCGTTGCTGCACGAGTATATCATTAGCTTGGTTTGCTTCTCAGCGACCGATCGAAACATAGATCTCTCCTTGTAAATGAAGACACAGATTCATCCACACTGCTCCAAAAGGAATCTACTCCAATGTATTTAAAGTGCCTGTATCGCTACCGTTTTGCTGTAAACGACTTTCCTAATGAAGACTGAAAACATAGCAGTTAAGTATACAGTCTACTTGGCCGTATTTTCAAGTTTAAAGGAGGTTTTGAAGTCCTAAGTCATTAGCTATTGCTTCGTAAATACTTAAAACTATAAATAACTGCAGATGCTTAAGCTTCCGTTAAACAATAGTATATTAATATTGTCAATGAAATTTGAACTGTACTATGGCATGTAGAAGGCGATAATCTTAAAAATATTATTCGGATTAGCATCTAGCGTTTGCTAATATACATACATAGCTCTGCGAGGAAGCCTTAGGTTCAAATACAGAGTAAATAAAAAAAATATAAATCAACAATAAAAATAAATATGTTCAGAAGTGAAGTGAGAGATAATCAGTACAAGTTTGTAAAAAGGATAATATTTTACATTTTATGTTAAATAATTTTTAACCTTTACACGTTATGTGTGAACATAACTGAGACCAGTGCCTTTAACAATTTATCTAGAATAACATCGAAGCTTTTAGAGTCAAGAGATTGAATTGACAATGTATCGAGCCCAAGGCATCTTTTACGAGCTAACCTATAAAATCGGTACAATGAAACGCACTTTCACAAATACTTAAAGCTTTCGCAGGGACGCTTTAGTGCAAACTTACATAGCACCTAAGTAGTTTGCAGTCGAAGTATTTGTCGTGATAAATGCAGTGCATCTTCGTACTCGTGAAAGAATAAATTAGTAACATCCAATATTAAAGTTGCAATTCATATTACGATATTAGTATTTATTTCACATGATTAATAAAGACGCAGATCTATTTAGAATGTTTTATAACTTACTCTCAGACATGTAGTTTTTAGGTCACCGAAACAAGTGAATAAATACCTTTTGACATCAACCTACCAAGCACTAGGCTAAATAAATTGTAGTATTAAATTAATAAAGTTATGAAATAAAAAAATAATAATTAAACACTCACCGAATACGAATGAAGCTTGCAGTAAAATTAACGCTAGCCGCGCTACGACCAGCGCTTTGCGACTCATCTTAAATTATCCACCTGGAACAAAAAGAAACGGAAAATTATGACTTCGCTCTTAGACAGTATTAGCTCTCCGTAGGAATTAGACAATATATAATTTCTACATCTCTGTTATAAGCCATTTTATTCAGCGACAGTATTATACAGACTATATATTTAAATTATACATATTATACAAATAATGTATTAATGTGTTTTTGTGAGCTATACTCTTTGACTTAATCTTAGTCTGTGCCTCTACGCTATTAATAAGTAATTTATTTTTGCAGGAATTAAAATGAACTCCCTTACTTTTCCCAATTAGGAATAACGAGTAGTATCTCCTCTTGACTCGGGAAGTCGTCTATGAAACTTAATGGATGAAGTAATGTGCAATAAAAATTCTCGATGAGTGCGTGCGCCTACACGTACTCATGTTGATAGCTGCACATCGAATCAAGGTCAATACCAGCTTATTTCGGTCGAGCCAACAGGAAAGCAAGTGACACAAATTTTCATTTATTTTTTTGCAATACAATAACGCTTTCACTAGTCTTTTTACAAAGTAGATGAATGACTATTAGTAAACGTGAAAGTAAAACGATTGTTGTATTCTTTAAACGGAGAACAGCTGAAATCATTCTTATGCATGGTTAATGAATTGAACGCCTTTCGATTGCTTTATAATGTTCTGCTCGGTTTAACACGTTCAATAAATATTTAAATTACAC
The DNA here is from genome assembly GCA_018251375.1 of Calpodes ethlius. NCBI lineage: Eukaryota > Metazoa > Arthropoda > Insecta > Lepidoptera > Hesperiidae > Calpodes > Calpodes ethlius. The sequence continues at coordinate 3,760 of DWPA01004863.1, read as the reverse complement.
ATACATCTATCACTAGTGAGTTCGATTATTGTTTTTTATGTTTTTAATCTCTACTCCCAGACCTGTTTAAATTAACTTAAAAAGAATGTGCATTTTTAAAAATCCTCGCTTCAATTTAGGTAAACAGCTTTCTCTGCAATTAGCGGCTCCATAAAAATAAATTTTGAAACTAAAGTTGTGTTTATTTTATACAGGTTCTTAATCCAGTTTAAAGTAAAGGGCTTATAACATTTTTGTAAATTCAACATATTCGTAAAAATATATTCGTATTTGGGTAATATAGATAATAATGTAAAACAAAAGTAGGCTACATATTTAAGAAAAAGCAAGTAACGTGATTACAAGAACAAATCAGCGAAAGAGTAATATAAAATTGAATAATTAAAAAATTATAACATATAATAGAATCTACATTATTTGATGTAATCACTACTTAAACAATGAAAGTTCAACTGCATCATCGCATAAAATAAAGTAAGTTACAAGAACTCTCAACTCCCGTTTGACCGTTTGAGTGAGATTTCGATAGAAATCTTTACACAATTGTCTTTGTTCAAATACTGTTAAGCTGGCTGAAGACAATGCAAAAATGAAACGGGACGCAACGAGCGCGGATGCAATTAAAAAGCATAGTTGTAAAGTCATAAATTATGTATGGGTGACGTGTTACGTTGTCACATAATGAACATAACAGTTATATTCAGGTTACATCACAACGCACGCTAGCGTGTCGCACCGGTAACGCAGATTCAGCCACCGTGTAGGCTTAATGTACGCTCAAATTGCCCAATTTAACTGTAAATACGTCGTTATAAAACATTTAAAAGTTTAAATTTAGGTTACTAAAGTTCTTACTACGCGTAACGTGAGTAGGAAGCTATCGGTTTGTTTATTTACACACGAAACATAATATTCTCGTATATAAAAATAGTAGACGAAATAAAAGAAGAATTCCGGGATACTCTCCCCCTAGTTATGTTTTAACGTCACTCACAGATCATTTTGTTTTATTTTCTTCTAAACTTCTTGCAAGTAAAATAGTTAAAAGATTCATGCTATAAAAATAAAAATATTTAGTTTAACATTTCTATTAATATTAGTATAAGAGATTACAATATTGTTTATAACAATACAATAAACAAATAACTCCCATACTTAATTAAGCAATTGACAAGTTCAACCATTTTAATTGTTAAATCATAAAAATGCGCACATTTCCTTTTTGTAGGTGTACACTAATAGGTGTTTGACTTAACTCATGGGAAACCTTTATGAAAGAAAATAGAATTGCATTTATGTAAAATTTCACACGATTACGTGATTATTTCTCTTTATTAGCATAAATAATCCGGTGAACGGTATTTTTATCAACTGGAATGAGAATGAGTATCGTTATTTTAATAAGGGATAAAATAGCATAAAAAGTTGATTGATAACACAGGAACTTGCACAATATGCCGACACAGCTACTCGCAAGTCATATGTGTGAATTGGAATAGTTCATTCACGATGCAGAAAGGAGGTGATTAAATAGATATGCTTAGACATCCAGTGTGCATAATGACAAGCATATTCTACAAAACACCGAAATGCTTAGTCATCCTGAAGCAAACCTCACGGAAAAAGGACGTAAATGTTTAAAATTATAAGTTAATCTTTTCATATTTGATGCTTAATCATGCCCAATGAATGGTTATAAAAAAGTAATTGTGCTATTTTTGTTTGCTATTGTTATTTTATTGCAGGAAATGCAGTATTGAGGCATTAGAGACCGATTACGGGCGCGCCATTTTGACCGTACAATACAATAATTGTTGAAAGCATAATTTAGATGACATCAAAAGGAACGGAATCACATCTAAATAGATGTTTTATTAAAAAAGAAAGCAACAGTTGACCTTAAAATTTACAAATCACTTCCCCAATTAGCGACCGTGACCGTCAGACATGGGTACCTGAGAACAATAGAGTTCAGTGGTAGCCACCGAGTTACTGGTACAACGAACTCTGCATAATAGGACTTACACGAAAATACCATGTCATGGCCATCTTGTAGATTAATATCGGCCGTCCAGAACAGATCTAATAGTAAAGCTGTAAATCTAAGACGAGCTTTAACTCGGGATTGATTCAAAGATGATTTGTGCGCCTTGTAAATGTTTATTTTTTATTCTTTGACTAACAAAAGGTATATGAGAAAGTGATGTAGAGGTTATTTTTTCAAATATCTTCGAAGTAAGTAATTCAAAAGATGTTTAAATCAAATTTATTTTTTTAAAAACGAATATACCTAGTTGATAATTGTTTTACCACGATAACTTATTGTAATTGTAATAATAATACGTTGGGATTTAAATATATTTTTATAATGTTTCGAAGTGAGTGACTTATTGAAAAACATTCAGTAACTTGTTAAAATATCTATATATCAATTAAGAGCGGTCTAAATGCGGTTTTCGAATCGTAACATAAACATTATAACAATAACGTTGTTAATAGTAATGACGTTGAATATTCTAAACACACGGGATCTGAGATATGAAGAGAATTCTGTTGAATACAATATACAGAGGTCGCTGGCATCTATGACAAGCGAACAAACTGCACGTTACCTCACAAATGGAAATTATGGGCAAACATTAAAACCGTTTGATGACAGCCGCCGAGGTCAGAGCCGCACGTGGTTGTACGCCTACTTGAATATCAGATGGGCCAGAGTAAGTGATGTGCGCTGAGAGCCAGTCCACTCGAGATAAGATTTAAACTTAACCTCATCGTAATTTCAAAAGAGCGCTACGAGTGTTTTCGTAGCAAACTTTCTGATCTATTTTCGTAGCAAATTTGTACGTGATAATTTGGCGCGAACGGAGTTCGTGAAAATTGTCCAATTACACCAGATTTTGTTATTACGTTTGACATACATTCAGTCCCCTTTTTATATATATTTTCACGTCATTATAAAACAATCATTCAATAATGTTGCAAACACTATAGTACCGGAACAAATATGTACATTTAATTTATCCAATAGGGCATAGAATACATTATTATTATTTAATCTATAAGTGATAATATTTAGTGATCAATTTTTCACCTTAAATTTAAACTTAAGTAGCATTTTTATTCCAAACCGGTGTGAGTTTGGTGTTTAAAACTCAAAACTTTACTTACCTAAGGTACGCGTAAACCTTCGAATCTATCACATCTACACTTTCCACACAAAACGTCGGGTCAAGCGTGTCCAGTTATCGTGATCACGATGTTAATCTACGAACCTTTGTACGGCCGCGAGCGTAGTAAATCCGTATGTCACAAAGCCAAGAAGCACGTCACAATGGGCCGAACTTGACCGAGCGCTAACGGGACCGCCGGCGCACGAGACGCGAGACAATGCGTGTGAGCAACAGGTTGCTCGCTTGACCCAATTATCTGATACAACTGGGCCATTTGTTTTCGAATACGTGTGAATTTATACCTCGCCTTTCACGAGCTGTCGCTCATGCACAGCTCATATGATACGTGTCATTTGCGCGCGAATATTGCTATGAGTTCTATGAATGTATCCATTAAATTGTTTAAGTTACTGACGCTTAATATTAGCGTATGGTTAAATTTGGTTTAATTACAAATTCATATCCAAGACTAGATTCGGGATAAAAAAGTGTACCAATTTTGTTTATTTATTTGTTTTTTTTTTTTCATCATAAGCACAAGTCTTCCGAAAGGATGCGTACATAATTCTAAAATATTAAATTATAGA
>DWPA01004862.1:0-12407 GCA_018251375.1 Calpodes ethlius | reverse complement strand
CCCTTAACTGTCCCACAGCTGAGCTCGGGTCTCCTCTCACAATGTGAGGGGTACAGGCAATAGCCCCCCAGACTGACCAAGTGCGAATTGGCAGACTTCAAACACCTTTGAGGACATTATGGAGAACTCTCTGGTTTCCTCACGATGTTTTCCTTCACCGAAACAACTGGTAATAATTAACTTGTAGTACGCATATCACTTTTTGAGAATTAGAGGCGCGTATTGTATTCGAACCCAGGCTCCGCGTGCGGGAGTCCAAGGTTCGAACCAGTAGGCTTAGTACTTACATAAGCAAGCAGTAAACTTAATTAAAATTAGCTATTAAATAGCAATTGACCATAAAATGACTGCGTGTTAGTAATAACTCAAAGTCGACATAATGAAGTAAAATTTATAATTTAAGTCATTACTTTGAATTCCTGATAGTATCATTGTTTTGTAAATTATTCACATATTAAATTAAAAGTTACTATAAAACATTATAAGATCGGAAGAAAATAATCAATAATGGTATTTAAATTATGTAAGCAATTTTAAAAAGTTTTTTCTATCTTGAACTAAAAAGTTGTTTCCTTAATCTTCCAAATATTTTATAAGCTTAAGCCTTACTTATATATGTGTGCATCAACACACTGACAACTCAAAAACAAGAATCGACACTAAAATTATAAAAAATCTCCTTCAAACAAATAATTAGTCTTTAACAAAAAGTACAAAATATTCGATGAACATATCAAAATTCATATACGTCTATATGATATTTACGGACTTCCATCATATACCCATGAGATTCGTCATCATTAATAAATTTTGATAAAAATAGGACCAATATAAAATAATATTAAAACAAAAAAAAATCCAATTGATATATTTGAATCTTCCAATGTGTATAGTAAAAAATATTTATATTTTATTATAAACTAGTTGAACCCTGCACGCGTTGCTGCGCCAAGAAGAGCTGCCACTGGAAACTGACGCTGGAGATATATGAAATTAACTGAAATGGCAGTGGCGCCACCTGTTGAAAATCGGTCGTACCAACTTAGAAACCGTGGGCTCATACACAACCACTTTGCTAAAGATCATCACATGATCAAATGCATAGTTTACGATTCTATAAAGGACATACAAACTAACATTCATTTTTATATATTAGAAGAAGATTGAATACAAGTGATATGAGATCTCCTTTTTATTGCATCAGTTAATAAATATCAAAATCCTATTTCCAGTCGTGATTATACTCATCTGGAGTCTACCTTCGAACCCCCAGAAGATGAGAAGCACAACGTCGAGGATCCAGATCCTACTACCACCACTGACATCTTTCAAAAACTGCAAAGATTGTCCCAATGTCTACTTTCCCCTGTGTGCTTCGAACAATAAAAGTTACATCAATATATGCCAATTTAATTGTTTGAAGCTAAAAGACGTAAAAATCGTACGTCGAGGGATTTGCATTGATTTTTAAAATAAACAGTTCTATTAAAAAATAATAAACTGATTCTTTAAAAAACTATCACTTTATTCGTGTAAAAAAAAAGTTGTATGAATACATCAAAATTTATTTAGGCATCTCCTTGTTTCATTTTTTTATATTCAAAATGTGTGTCTAATATGAGGGAAAAATATGAATTATTTCAAAGGTAATATTATTATACAGTGATAACCTAGTGGTTCGAATGATGGTCTCCCAAACGCGGGGTCTTGATTTCTAATTCTGCATTCAACTACTATATACTGCATTCGAATAATATACTATTTATAAAGATAAGAAAGCAAAAAGTGCAACTTAAATAATAAGTTATTTCAATGTAATACCTAGATGTAAATGATATATCGCTATGAGTATATGAAGTCCAGTGTTTTATTATAGACCTATGTCTAATGAAGAATACATATAATTTTACGATACTTAATAGCAAATCCCACAAATGATCATCAAATATCTTTCTGCTAACATTTCACCTAAGAATGACCATCCAAAGGAGTAGAATATACATCTATTTATAAACGTCTAGTTGTAATGTATGGAATATATCACAGTAGTAGTAGCTGCGGCGTTTAGTTACACAATCAGTTAAGTTAATCGCCATGGAAAGGGGTCGGATGAGCGCGCTGATTCCTGAACGGAGATGACGCAACTTTCTCATGAGATTGGACTAACGCAAGAGAGATTATACGTGATCCGTTTCACGGGAAAATTAGTCTGTTCCTTTCGTGTTAAACTTCTAAGTTCAAATCTCGTTTTCTAGTACTCAAATAATTGTAGACAGCATTTATACTTATCAAAACTAGTTGAAGACTAGTATAATAGAATAAGTTTAGAATAGAAGTCAAGGTCATTCATGTACATCAGATATTCCAAAGGAATCACCTATTGGTTGCTGGCCAAGATGGAAGGGAAAACAATGGAAGAACGAACTACCTTGTTCTGAAACTACTAGTATGCATACAAGGAGTCGTTTGGCGCCTGACTTCTACAAAGGGGTAGTAGCTAGCCATGAAAGCTACACGGACAAAAAATAGGTTGAATTCATTCAATTTCCTCGTTAACTTTTTCCCAAAAGAAAGCCACTTTTTCTCGTAGAATACCAATTCTAAGGAGAGGAAGTCACCAAATGTGATGAAGACGAGCGATAGAAATCAATATCCTAATAACGAACCCGTTTCAGGATCTTGGATACACAACGTAACAGGACCTTGGAGCCACAAGCGGTTTTTTTTAATACACCAAAGACTTTGTAGTATAACGGTGCAAAATAATCGTAAATTACAAAAAATGCAATGTGATTTTTAAAACATATCCTGGAAGAGATCTTTCGAAACTGTGCAAATTTAGGCCCCAAAGGAAGTTTTGTCGAACCAGTTGGTAGTGATCCTGTTTGCAAACCAAAGGTTTCGACTTGTGAAAGATAAATATTTGGTGAATTCTCCATGGCCACGATACTGGATATGAGAGCGGCAGGGTTATTTAGAAAAAAATGTGTATCAATCTGACCCGCTACTGCGTTTAAGGTCCAAACTATAATCTTCCATCTGGATTTAAATTGGGTATGGATTTTTAAAGAATTTTCATATCTGTATATTATTGTCACATAAAGAAAACCTCATTACACTACAACTTGCCTTTAAAACTTAATAATCTGACGAAGATATTATCTTTAGTTGCTACATATTTCGGAAACATGCAACAAACGATTTCTTCCACTTCTCTCATTCAACAAGCCGTGCTAAGGAACTACGTTCCAAAAAACTGGGAATGAGTTGTTTCCATATATCAATATTGTTGCCATATTTTCCGGCCGTTTCCGCTCCTTCGTGTAACTTTGTCCACCGCAACCAAATACAGACGAGCCAAATGTGGATTTGCTTTATTATAATTCTGAAGTTGCGCCCATGTTAGGTGTAATTAAATGTGGTCGGATCCCTCGCAACGAGATGATTGTTATTTTCAACTAGTAGCCGCTTTCTGAGCTGAATTTCGTGTTAATTTTATGAGTATCATTGAAACTGCTTCGAAATTCTCGTGGTGCTATCTCTAAAATAGGTGAAAGGCAATGAATACACTTATTGGGAATCGTTTTATTGGTATAAGAGTCGAACTTGTGGCAATAATAGCTGTAGTTTCATTATGTCGTTTTCATTATGAAAATTCGATGGGTGAAAATGTGAATTTAACGATAAGTAAGGAAAAGAAAAAAATTAAAGGCAACGCATACTTATGTGGAACGAATAAATTTATTTGATGATTGTCTCCTTATATAATAATACCACTTTTTATAAACAGAAGATAAAAACGTATGTTTTCTTAAAGGAAGACTAGTTGATAATGATTTTAGCATTAAGTCAACCTCTTGTATTGCTTTTAGAACAATGAAGTTATAGATACATAAATAACCCAAAAAAAGACACAAAAATCATTTATTTTACAATACATTGCGTCTGTGTCCAACTTCGATAGGAACAAACACTAATAATTACTAACTGAATGATTATTAATATTTACTAACAGAAATAGTTTAGAAAACAGCTCGTAAGTAATCAGTCATTTTACTAACTAGCATTTAATTGTACAAAGCTTTTCTTTGAAACAACAGATGGAAGACATTAACGTTGAATTTTTTAATGTAATGGTGTTTAACAAAACAAAATTTTATCTACTATCGTATAGCCAAAAATCCGATTTAAAGATTATTGTAAATCAGATAAGGATATAAATAAGCATTAGGATTTATTTATTTATTTATAACTATATTATGCCTAAAGGCAATAGGTGGGCTTAATGCCAGAACATTTTCTACTAACCCAGGTAGATATCGAAGGCGGATAGAGAAGTGGAAAATTTGTTAAAAATAAAAGAGATTTAAAAAAAGGAAAAATATAAAACAGATTAATTTAATTTAAATTTAAACCTCAATACTTATTGCTTAAGGAAATCATTTGTGACTTAAGTTGTGAAGGTTTGCTTGCTACTAATATTTCTTATTAAAAGTGCTGTTAAATATTTAAAGTTCATTTCTCCAACTAGTGATCTTACCTATGACAGTTTTATATGAAGCGATAACTTCCGAAATACCAAATAAGTAGTACATACCAAGACGAAATAAATCAATCAACTATCTAGAGAATATTAATTTACATTGATTAAATACGACGAATCAAAATTAGTTTAATTTACTGTGTAATTGTTAGCCGCCCTTGTGATTGGATTATAGCATTGAATAAGCAAATCGCTGGTCATAATAACTATTCATAATTATATGTAGATACTCGATTGATACAATGTATCGTTAATTTGATAAATATATCGGAAACAGTTACACGATGTGAATATTTTATGAAATTCAATTTAATTATGTTTTATAATGTCCGTGTAGCTTAGTGATTGTAGCTAAAGAGGATCCAGTTTCATTTCCCGGTCAAAGCAAACGTTTATCTACGTTTCGATATCAAGTCAATATTTGTAATAATTACACTTGTGTCTGTTAAGTCCGTGAATCGTACTTGAACAAAGTTGGATCGCCAGGCGAAGCGTCCTACCTGGGCAGCGGTCGAGCACCGACTGACCTAAATCACGTTCAGAACTTGTATACATACAAACTTCAACAGCGTGATTCAGGCTGCTCGTGACCTCAACGTATGACGTGTGCGCTCTGCGATGTCGATACACTAATGTGAAATAAAGTGTATGGTGGTGATGATTCTTATATATCCATCATTGGCAATTCGGTATTAATAGCGATTCGGTAAAGGCGAGCAGTAATCGTTATTTAATTTATAGAAAAAAATATCGTAGATCGTTTGCTTTTTATCGACTACAGATTAAAAAAACCCAGAATTCAATGATAAAATATTGTGACTACATTTAATAGTTATACTTAAAATCAGCTGAAAAAATACTTGACAATAATGACATTATGTATCGATCTATGTTTTGTTTAAGAGTATATATTATGGAAACAAATAAATGTATGTGTAATTGTAAAAAAACAGAATTAGTCACAGTTTCAATGCTTTTTCACCGGTTTAAATTAATGAAACCGGTTTCAAACATAATCTGAACAGGTCTGGCCCTGTCTCTACCTAAGTAAGCTTGCTAATTAATGTAAGCAGTTACACTGCCTCACTCTAGTGAATTTTCTCAGCTATTTGTTCGTGTAGCCATAGTGCAAATTTAACATTGAAATGTTTTTGCGGATTCAATATTTCACGAAACGATTTATTCATTCTATAACGATTAATTTACCATTTTAATCAATTTGTCTTTTTATTTAAAACTAGAAGTTGCCAGCCGCTCTGCCCGCGTGTGTGCAAGATTTGGTTGTCAATTTCTTTCTATCAATGGTTGTTGTTAGACACTTCCTTTAATTTGGCTAAACTATACATCGAAATAAAGCCAAGGACGATATATAGGTAAATATTAAGACTTTTTTTGTACCATTTAGTTATTGTGATATATATGTAAACCCATACCAAATAACATCTTCCTAGTACTATATCATTAGTACTAGGTCTAGTAATAGGTCTCTACTCTTTGCTACTGACAAACAGACAGACATGACGAAACTATAAAAGTTCCGCTTTGAATACATAACCCTCAAATCTTATCTAAACATTTGTAGTACGAGTACTAAGGCATAAGGGAGAGCCGTTATTAGTTTGAAATAAAATACTTTATTAAGATACACTTCGTTTGATGTTAAATAAACATTAGAACTTTCAAAGAACTCGTTATTTATTTAATTATTAGGTCGCAAGACTATTTCATGGCAGAAACTCATTTATTCTCCTCACAATGATAGTCTAGAACTATTTGCTTTCCTTGGGTAAATGTTTGAAGATATTTTCGCTCTGTATGTGAAAGTTACGTTGTAAATAGTTAGTATTGCTTATAATACTGAGCTCAATACTATGCCGGCATACTAGTGTATCGTTACGGTGTCAGAAGCCAGCCAGATTCGCAGTGTGGATTATCGATATTATTTTTAATTAAAACTTGTAAAGGCCACCCAGGGTCGACTGTTAGACAATACCATTAGACATTAAGTTTGGCTTTTGTCTATCTTTTCTTTGCAAGAAGTTACATAAATAAATAAAAAATAAGATAGATTAGTATTTTTGTTTGGCAATATAGTAAGAAGGTCCGATAACCATTGGGAAAGACATGTATTGGTATGGCGTTCACATCTCGGAAAAAAAAGTGTAGGTCGCCCCGCAACCTGGTGGAATTACGACCTGAAGAAGACAGCGAGCATCCTTTGGATTCATAAGGCTCAGAAACGGTCTGAGTGGAGTAAATTAAGAGAGGCCTATGTCTAGCAGTGGACCTTCAAAGACTGATAGATCTGCAAAATATTGTAAATTTTGTCAGTTCCTACTTCGTTCCTATTAACCTACCGAATAATATAGACATTCAATTCTTACTTAGTGGTAATTCTTATCTATTGAATAAAAATAGTTGTTTGAATAATTACTAATTACTATTGCGAACAAAATACCAATGTATGCTTAGAACAAAGTTATCTGTAATATCTTCTTTAACAATTGATAAAAGTATTTATAGTTCTTAAACTTGTTTATGTTATTTTGTTATTATATTTCTTATAATTGTGTAAGTTTTTTTATCTCAAATATCTATAACTTATTTTTATTAAAATTTTGAACGAATTTTTTCGTTCAAATTTTCTTAAACTATAAATAATACATGAATTCATTAATTCATTCAAATGTTTTTAATAGAAACAGTAAACCTTGAATATTTTTTACTATGAACCGCATATTGTGTAAATCGTCTTAAACAAATTTAAGACTAGCTATATTAATGAAGATAATAACAAAATTAAGTCCAAATTACGCGCAAAAGACCCAGAGAAAAACAGAAACGTGAATAAACAAATTATCCAAACAAACTCGCTTAATTCGTCCATTTTTTCGTCACTCCAACAGTTAAGGGATATTTTATTTCGACGTGACAGACAAAACAACAATTACTCTACTTTATCGCGAGCCCAAAGGTCCTTTATGGCGTTTATCTTACGGCAAATTGTAAAAGCGGTACTCTTTATCTTTGCGGCCACGAGGGTTATTTTTGTGATTAATCATTCCACTCCTGTATATGAGTTTGATTACGTCACGTCTGTCTTATTTATCAGGTGTTTGCTGGTTATTTATATAATAATATATTCAGTAGTTTTAGTTTTTTTTAACAGGCTCAGGAACAGTCTGAGGCGTGCAAATTAGGGGAGGCCTTTATCCAGCGGTGGACCTTTAAAGGCTGATAGATAGATAGTTTTAGTAAAGATAATTAATTGAGTCAATTTATTTTGACTCACATCTGCGCTCAGGTATCATCTAACGATTTAAAGATACAAGTTAAAGGTAGTAAGCGTTTATCGTATGGGGAATTTAAAAGCGATACTGTTTTATTTGAGGCCACGTTGATTATTTTGTGATTAATCATTATGCCGTTCTAATTGAATTTGAGTTTGATTACAGTACGTCTATTAAGTCAAGTGTGATCTTTTTTCCAATGTTTACAAAAAAAAAACTATTTAGCAAATTCGAAGAGGATTGACTAAGATGGATCGAAGGATAGTTAAGTGAGCCAATTTATTTACTTTGTAAAAGAGCTTGTATATCTTTGAGACTACGGGGATTATTTTTGTGATTAATCATTCATCGTTTGAAAATAAGTTTGATTAAACCAAGAATGTTTTTTCAGGTGTGTTATACTGTTGTTCGAACGTTGAGTTAAAAATTGTACTTAGTTTTCGGAGAAAATTAAGTAAGACGGATCGAAAGATAGTTGAGTTTTAATCCAAATTTGCCCTCGTCGTTAGTCAATTACCATCTATCAAATCTCAGTAATACTCCGACCGTTAACACTTCAATACACACATGTTACCAGCAATTTAACACATTAATTAACGTACTAATAAACACAACAATTTTGGTTTTATTTTTATAGAACTAAATTAATGTAGCAAAGATTTTTCACCTGTTAATTTTAACGTTTCAATTGAGGAGCACAAAATGGGCATTTTAATTCGGGTTATTCAACAGTTCAGCTTCGATCTATGTTCTGAGAACGTTTGAAAACTTTTAGTGTTCTAACTCGACCTGCCTCGCTGAGATAACCGAATTAAGAACATAAGAGCAAGACGACAAATTCTAACGTACCTAATTTCTTGTTACAACAAGAATATTATTCTCTATTGTTAAATATTTTTTTATGAATATTCGAATATATCACGCTTCCTTAATATTCACAAGTTTTCTTTTAATATTCGTCTGTGTATTTAATGTGTACTGTCGTATACTTTACTGCTATCTTTTCATCGTTATCATTTTCATAATGGACGCTTAAGAAATGTGTTTTACGGTAATTTCCTCTTCTAATTGGACTCAAGAAGGACATCTATTTATACTTTCTCCTCTGTTTATCAACTGATTTTCTGTTTGTTATTTGATAGAGTGTTGTTAGCAATTTTAAGGGGTAGTAGGAGGAGATAGTAGAAGAAGTGGGAGTAGTTCCTAAATAAGCCTAATTGTGACCTCTAAGTGATACTTTTCTCATATAATTGGCGTACGGAAGCTATGCTTGTCGCTATATCGGTGTGATTAACATTAATGTAATTGTTAATGAAATGTGCATTAACAAGTGAAATCTGGTCTGTAAATCTCATTTTTGGTTACACAATAATCGCCTAAATTTGTACTGTGCAATATAATTAAATTAAACATTCATTAGGGTTAATGCCTTCATTCTATGTACACTTTAATGAATAGCTTTGTGCAACTGGCTGTATGTGTTGTTTTTGATTGTGTTATGCATGTACAACAACACATAGCCGTCCCACTTGACTCAGATCTGCCCACATAGTGTGAGGGGTACATGCCATAGTCCACCACGCTGGCCAAGTGCGGATTGACACACTTCACACGCCTTCGACATTATGGAGAACTCTCGGGTGTGCAGGTTTTCCCACGATGTTTTCCTTCACCGAAGTGATAATTAACTTGTAATACGCACATCACTTTTTGGAAATTAGAATGCGTGCAGTATTTGAACTCACACCCTCATGTTCGGGGAACCAAGGTTCGAATCACTATCACTGCTTTTGCATAAATGATTAAAATTGGACGTAGTTATGCAAAATGGAACCAACCCACAAAAACAGTTTTTTACTTATACCACAAATGGCATCTCCACGTTAACTTTGGTATATGCAAAAAAATATTCAAGCTGAATAGTATGTTTTTCCTAATGAAATATTTAAATGAAATTTAAAAACAAGCTACCGTCTCGTTATTTACATATTAAAATTTAACTTAAAGGCCTATTGTCTAAAAAGCTAATTTTCTTGGTTGGATCTATTTTGCATAACTACGTCCAATTACTTCAGAAATACGAATAAACACTCACAACTCAGTCTCAAGACATTTAAATTCAGTTTATTCGTCAAGTTCCAGGTTTTCAGCTCATTTACCGAACTTGTTTAAACACTATCGTAGTTTTAAACCTTTTGCTGTTCGCCCGGAGCCGGTGAGATAACTGGATTAGGTACAAGTTCAAACACGGTTTTCGGTAAACGAAATATACTTTCAGGTTTGCAATGTTTTGGCTGGTTTTTAATTTTTTATTTTACTAGCAGCCACGCAAGGGTTGCGGATGCAATTAATATTTGAAATAATATATAGCGTACATTTGTATTACATAAATATATAATATATAAATATATTTATATAAAATATATTATTTTATATATACAAGCTCACAAACATAACTTTATTATGGAGTAATTCAAATACGAAACATAATTTTACATAAAAATAAAATATTTTTTCACGGTTAAAAGTAACCTATATCACTCTCCAAGTTCTCAACTAGCTCTTCACAAAAAATATAGCAAAAACTTAAAGTTGCGCCGTGAAAGAAGAACAAACGAACACACATTCAAATTTATAATATTACGTGAGAGTATATAAATAGAATAAGAGAAAGAGTTACGCATTGATATCTTCTGTTTGTCTACCTATTTTCTTTCCACTATTGCACAATACTGTTCATTAAGGTGGCATTACAGAATAGAGTCATTAACGCTAATGAACCTTTAATTCAATGGCGTTGCACATATCAATTTTAGGCGATTATTCTGCAAGCAAAAAAGCGATTTAAGATTCAATTAAACACTTCATTATGTTAAGTTTAATGGTTAAATTAAATATCTTATATTGTTGTATTATTATGTACATTTTAACAAGAAATTAAAATTTAAAGTAGAATTAAATATTTGAAGTTCCTTTGTGAAACTGGCTGTAAGTCTAGTTATCTAGGGAGTAGAGAGTTAGTTCTTTTTGTCATCCTTCTTTTCTTTTTACTTCTTACTGAGTACTTAAATAAAAAGATAAATGGTAACATTAGTTTGCATAAAAATATTTATCGCAGCGCCACCTGGTGAGTTGCTACCGTAACATCTATCTTAGAATATGTACCAATCAAATCAAAACCCATCACTGAAAACCAACCTGAACCAGTGGTTTTAGAGATAAGTTAAATAAAATAAATAGACGGCCCCGTAGCTTACCTATGAAGCGAAGGGTCCTGGGTTCTATTTCCGGCCTGGGCAGCTGTTTATGTGACAGATAAATATTTGTTCTCGGGTCATAGGTGTTAGTGACGTGTTATTTGTGTTGTCCATACCTACTGCGGGGGTATGAGTGTGTTAGCGTTTATTTATTTAAATGGTAAAATTGATTTGCACACACAAACAAGCAAACAAACAAACAGTCTCTCACACCTAACACATAAACCATATCGTGGATAAAAACAAATACATTGAATATGTTCTCATTTATACTAAAAAGGTATACAATTCCCGTATTGGACAACGGTTAGAGACTGAGCCACACCTTCACACTGCATTTGGCATATATTGTAATAAGATTTCCCGTTAGACGCGCATACTGGATCGTAGACCTTCGAACAGATGCAGAACTTCTTCACCACCCCATTTGTCGTTGATGTTGTTGTTGATTCATGTCTGAAACATTTTCAAGCTTTCCTCAGAAACGATCCATTAGTTAACAAGCTTACGCTATCCATTAATAATAAAATAGGTTAAAAATATTGGGTAAAATAAACTTATTTTCTCAGCAATCTAATTAATTTTACCAACTTCAAATTAAATTTCATTAAAACAAAAATCGTCAAATTAAAAAATGTTGTTATAAAAACCCTTTTGAATTGAGATGGGCAGCAGCTAAAACTTATAAATAAATATAAAGGAAATTTATATGTCGTAGCCTACTGATTGAAATATACGTTAAATTGCTCGGCTAGTCTTTTCATTGAACAATGCCCTGATAACAACTAAGTATCACTTACTACTAAGTATCACTTTTCATTTCAGGCTATAAGAACTTCATATATACGACATATATTCACTTATCGTACTTAACTGCATTTGAGCCAAAATAACATTTCACAGTAAAAGAATTATAATAAACCTTCGACAAACAATAGTTCAACATAAAATATATTATAGCAAGCGGACAAGGCACTTGGACGAGCACTATATTGTAGGTATTCACAAGCAGAGCGATATAAGGGTCCCACGTGTCCCACGTGGTCCGCTTGCTGTATCATCTCCCTATATATGATGTTTACACTTGCTGTGACACGACTAAACTACACACACAGGTAAAGCGTCGTTACAATATTTTGGCGGTCTTGCATCGAAACTCAAATATAGAGCAAAGATAATTCCATTGCATGGTAGTAAGGATGTCACGTATATGCAGCAAAATAAAAAAATACATATTTTCATACAAATTTTCGCCCGCCAATAACTTTCTGTAACATTTTATCGTCATTGTCGCACCTTTGAACAGACAATAAATTG
>DWPA01004861.1:0-12408 GCA_018251375.1 Calpodes ethlius | reverse complement strand
AGGTATGTGAATTCTACCAATCCGTACTTGGCCAGCGTAATGGACCATGGCCTGTACCCCTCACGTTATGTGAAGAGACCCGAGCCCAGCATTGGGACAGTTATGGATTGTGATTATTATATCATTTATTACAAATAATTTCAGAAAGGTTTAAATTATAAATATTGTGTAAAATAATAAATAAATAAACATTTGCGCTCTAACAAATCGTCGCTTTCAGGGTTCTTGTAAGAGGTTTTATCATAACAGCTTTTCTACTAATGTGTGCAATATTAGTAGTTATAGATATTCCTAACTATAGTAGTGAGATCTTCTGCAGATGCACCTCCTTACCTGCTAGTTCTGACGTGAGTGCAATTTCGTGTTTCAATTTGAAGGGTGCAATGCATAAAACGTTTTATGTTCAAAAATAGTAATGTAGCTGCTTCAGTTATTCAGCTCAACTAGTGAACTGGTATTACTTAATGATTCATTCAAGAAGTTTAAATGTTGAAATCTTTGTATTTAATAGTATAAGGCAGTTAGTTGCAAAGTAATCTTCGGAGAATCAACTTACCCAGATGATGCTTCGTTTAGGGGTGAAACGTGTTAGTGGTTGTATATATGTTGCTTTATACTTTAATTTATTGTAGTGCATGTTTGGTTTTGTGGGAGGGAGGGAGGTACCTCGTATGTCTTAAAGTATTAGCTAAATTTTAATTAGGGATTTGACGAAGTAAACTAATAATAATTTAATGTTATATTTGTGACCTTAGATGACAACAATTAAATCTAACTACTGGATTAATTCTACCCTGGTGGCGCTGTTGTTAAGGATGAAATAATTAAATAATTGTGATTCAAATATATGCACAAACAACAACTGATAACTTCGTGATAATGTTGACTTGAATGACGTGAATGTGAGAATGACACATGATTTATATATATATAGACTAACGACAAACTAAAAGAGGTTTAAACTAATGTTAAGTGATCATCCAAGAACATTAATATTACCAAAGACATCACCAATGTTTCCTGGAACAAAGAATGAGCGTGTATGTGTTTAAGTTTAACGTTGGGTAGCACGACGCAGTGGTATGTTTCGCATTCACTCGGTAGATGCTGTGCACTGCCAATAAATTTCAAGTTGAACAACTTAACCAACTTTAAGTTTGGCTTATTTACTCATCGCCGCGTCACGTCGCGTCGCGTGTTACTGTAAATCGAACCGTTCTATTGAATCTCGGAAATAATTTCATACGGGAATCTTTAAACGGACGTAACGTTCATTTGTCAAGCGATTAAAATAAAACAGACGCTTAATATTACTACATAAATACCAAAATAGGGCACATTAACAAATAAAGTAACAGGGTTAATAAAGTTATGTTACTTAATATCGCTGACGAATTTTTTTTAAGTAATTTCCATGAAGAAACATTCTTCAATCATGGTTTTATTAAAATCTGCATTTTCTATTTGATTGTGATATTTTTTTAAAAATAACGATTAAATAGTACTTACTATGGAATAAAAATTACTGTAAACGGATACGAGGAACCAAACCAGAGATAAACGATGAAGATAAACGATGAACCGACCCAAAAAACCGTTTGCACCATTACGTAAACTAGTTATTACGTAAACGTGTTTAACGAGATTTCTGAGCAATTTTAGTAACATTTGAGTATTATGCAAAGCACCGTATAACTATGGTAGTTACTAAACAACTAAGTACGTGGTACTTAATATCACCTAGCTGGTTTAGCCGGTGCGTCTAACTACAATGACCGAAGTTTAATATCACTATCATCCACTCGTTTTACTCTAATAATGCGCTTGTATAGTAAGCATTATGAGTTGACAGTCTATCTATCTATATCTTTAAAAGTCCACTGCTGGGCATAGGCCTCCCCTAAATTGCGCCACTCAGACCGGTCCTGAGCGTTCTGAATCCAGCGAACACCGCTGTCTTCTTCAGGTCGTCAGTCCATCTGGTTGACCTACACAGAACAGGGTTGACAGGCATAACATCGATTTCGAATAGAAGCACTCCACAGATTAATAAAAGATGAGGATGTAACGCCCGGTTCTTTTGGATATAGACTTATTATCACCCAGTTTAATCACAACGTTACTCATACTGATTGTACCCATGGCTATATATTAGCTAGCATCCTTTTTATGAAATCGAGCGTGGAATGTTATTTACGTGTTTCGGATAAATGCGTCCGAACCAACATTGGTTGGGTAACGTGAAATAACATGGGTTTTTGCTCCTGTTTCGCCAGCCACGGTGAATTGAGTGTCTTTGGTATTATTGATGTACATAAGCAATGATGACGATAAGTAACCATATAGTTTGCTTAGGTATTCGTTACAACTTTATTCTGTACTGAAGTCACAATCCTTAATACGTCTGCAACTGTAAGTAGGAAAAAATGCCTAAATGTCTCTTGTCAGATCTTCTACCGATTAGTAGAGATTTATTGAAGTCATGACGTATTTTTTTTTAAATTTCAAAGAAATAGTGTTATTCTTTCAAGATGTATTAATTATAAATTACCGTTGTCAAAAACCTGCAACGCTTTGTTACGGACAGAACCTATAAAAAATTCTAAGAGTTTATAACAAAGTTAAATCAACTAATAAATAAATATTTTTTACCGCTCATAATCTCGTACTTGGAGTATTCCAACGATACAGGTATATGTATCGTATAGCCATGACAATCTCTCAAAGACACACACACATGCCCAGATCAAGAATAGGAATTTAAAGTCATCAGAAAAATTTCGTTGAGAATCGACTGCAGAAAAACGAGCCAAACGAGCGCAACCATTGCATAAAACGGGTCGTCTAGTCATTATGATTAGACACAATCTAAAAATATAGAATCAGAACATCAGGAAACCTTCTCCAAACGTAAAATTAAGCGACATAAATCATTCAACCCTTAAAATGTAATCCGCGCGGTATCTTGGCGCGGTCTCCACGGCCGCACCGGTATTCGGCAATATTTTAAAATTTCAGACAAAGCTCCCTAGATTTACGTTCGGATTGTGTAAATTGGAAAGTTTGGGAAGACATATTGCATCCAACGGTGAATTAATGCGGTCTCAGTTGGGTTTTTTACGCTTTTAAAGCTTTACTCGTCACTTTCACTGGGCTATATGTTTAATAAATTTGGAAACAGATATATTATATTATACGTACTAGTATTTTGTTGTATTTAGAGTTCAATATTGTCCGTGGAGACTTTTGTATTTTAAAACAGGATCGATAATTTTTGCTCATTCGTATAAACGTTATTATGTAGATGTTTTTAAGCCATACAAATGTATTAGATTAAAATACGGACTTGATGTTTAAATAATTATCATTTAGTCAACCTTTTATAATTTCATAAGTATTTTCTAAAACTCCTTCATATTACAATAAGCTTAATGATTAAGCTTAAAAGTTCTGTTAGAAACATAGTTTACTAATCCTAACAGAACGTACCTCGTAAATTTTATCTATTACTTATCCATTTTCTCTGAATCGATATCCATTTTCATATTAAGTAACATCCACAAAAAGATAAACGTTCAGTGCATTTCTGAAAAATATTCTCTGCAATACAAAAACACTCACGGCAGTTTTTCATGTAGTATGATATTTTGCATTTTTTATAAAACAACGCGACCTGTTATCAAGATTTATCTTTACGTTAACATATGTAATATCCCAGAAATTGCAAAACTATGCTCGGCACTAGTATACTCATATAAGTATATACACACACACAAACAAATACATACACACTAATCTACTATAAAAATATAAATATAAGCTTTACAATTGTGAGGGAATACTTTATAGTTAATGTAATCATTTTGTAGAAGGACAGCGAAGAGTTCTAATAATTCACCTACTTAAAACCAACCAACAGTACTTTTAAATCGAGAAAACTATTTTGCAATCTATCAATTTAATTCTAAAGACATCTTTGACTAAACTTAAGAACGTTAGTCAACTATCTCGATTAAACAACAAACCAATATAAAACGGATTCTCGTTTCTTACCATCGTCACTCTGTCTGCACAGCTAAGCCGACTCAATCGATTTACAACCGTCGTTTTATCGAAACAAATCGATTTATGGGATTAGGGGTCTATGTCGATTTGTAGTGCAGTTCTAAATCGCCTTTATTGCTGTTTCACCGATTAAAAGGTGCACAATGCGAGAGTTATGTTCGCAAGAAACAAGACCCTAAGCCAGTGCATTGCAATGTTTCGGAATAGATTTTGGTAAAACAATCACTTCGTCTTGTAATTAAATGTGATTTTATTTATGCATTTGTTTTATTAGTCTATACTTTTTTTACACGTCACATTCACACGTCACAATTTATTAATGTGTTAAAAAATTGTTTGCAGTAAATTGTTAATTAATTACAATTTTAATTGTAATTTGATTTTAGTAATTCAAACATCTTTATAGTTTAAGTTTAAAAATCCATGATCAAATCATTTCTTGTATCTTTCTAATCGAAATCTCCCCAACGCAAGAGCCTATCAAATCTTGTACGCAATTAAAAGGTACGTTCATCTCACAAATTAATTTGCTTTGGTGAAGGAAGACACCTTAAGGAAGTCTACACTCCTGAGAGTTCTCTATAATGTTCTCAATGATGTGGAAAGTCTGCCAATCCGCAATTGGTTAACGTGGTGGAGTATTGCCTGTATCCCTCACATTGTGAGAGCAGTGCCGATCCCAGCAGTGGGACAGTTAAGAGTTGTGATGATGACGATGATGATGTTATTAATAAGAATTACAAATCTACTAAGCACTTCCTAAATAAATTATATCCATTTTGAATAAACGATTCTGAATTTGAATTCGACAAGACAAAAATATATGTGCAGCTAATGCCACTAATGCTACTACTGGCATTAAATTTATCCGGTCTAAATAACATTACCTGGCTCAGACTCGTTCCTAGCTTCTTATTGCATTCTGTACTATATTTCGTTGTTCAGAATGCTCTGCACTAAAGTCGAGGAAGTTTTGATCGTTCTTACTTAAACAAGGTTTTTATTTTATTATTTATATAACTATAAGACTCTTTTTCGGCCTTCTATATCTAATTATTACAGTATAAAATTAAAACATTCAATTGATATTTGCAACATTTATTTACTTACAATTTTATACGGCTTTTTATTATTTAATAACACTTTAATGGCTTCATTACTTATTATCATGGTGTGCTTGATCACAGCTCATTTGTTAGTACCAGTGGCCATGTTGATTTTTAAACAGTGCAAAGGCTTTACTTTCGTATCTGTCACAGGAGAAGTTTTTATCAATCCAGGGTCCGTAATGTCGTGGACATACCTCCACTAAACTGCATGTCGCTGTTTCTTTGCACCATCCGCATTGGAACTCATTACTCAATGCTTGACAGTCTCTACAACTCTGAGCTAAATGCCGACATTCGTAAACAACTATAAGAACCATGTTAGAGTACGGTTCTACACCACCCCATAACAGTCGAACGGATCCTAATCCAATACTCTGCTTTATGTTCAGGCTTGTAGCATCGCAGTTAACCGTGTTCCTTTCAAGCGCTCCTTTAACTTGTATTATATTGTTTTCGATTCTTATTTCACATACGATATTGCGTTCGTATAGTGTCATGTCGTTAATCTTCAAATCTACTTTGATGATTCGTTTTACGTCAGCTGGGATAAAAATAGGACTTCTGTTTACTATTTCTGTACAAAACCTTTCCATTGAATCCTTTTTCAGGATACTGTCTAGGTAGATTTTCTTCGGACAATGAAGTCGAGGGAAGTTGGTGCATCCAACATCGTGGCACCATTCGCATTGAAATGCACCGTTTTTGCAATCATTGCAGCTTTTTAACGAACTGCAGTAACTTTGCAATGTCTGTCTTTCTAATATTAGTGATCTGAATTGCTGCTTCGACGATTTGATTTGAAGAATTAATAAATAACTCAACAATATTAAACCTTTTTTAAATTTCATGGTAGAGATTATTTTATTTGGCACTCTATTCACTAGCCTAGTTTAAACTGAGATTATCTAAAGACTGCACAAGCTATCATTACTTTTTGTTGTTGTCTATTTACAAATATTGGTATTGAATCGGTCCGTGTTTATACAACGAAATAATAGTATGAGTCTATTTATTTTGATTAGCACAGTCATTTATTATAGTTGTCAATAGAGTTCATTTCACACATTAAATTTTCAATCTCATTTATTTCCCGTAAAAATCTTTGTTGTATTCATTATCAGTTAAATTAACATTAGTATTAGACGTATATTAATTGTCTATCATAAGTACATTCGAGACGATTAAGAGTCCACTTTGTTAAACTATTTTCACATCTATCAGCAACTACACATTTTTTAATTTTATCACACCAACCACATCCATATTCGATCGGTATTAAACGACAATTGTTGCAATCATCTGCTAAATTTTCACAATTATAAACTGATACTGGAATCCCATTTGAAATTGGTGCAATGCCTCCCCAAATGATTTTCAAATATCCCGTATTAGTTTCACGACGATCGGCAGATTCGAGAATAACCGGATAACAGTAAATTATATCATTCACGATGAGTCCTTTCAAATGAGTAAGGCTTTGTTTGAAATGTATTTGACATATTATCTCTTTATCGTAAATAACTGGGTCTGGAGCGTGAAGCCGTACTTTGAGGTTAGTTCTCATTCCAGATGGTACTAATATTGCGCCGTCGTGTTCAATATATGGACATAATGAATTCATATTTAGGTTAATCTTTTTTATTTTCTCTATAGTCTCTGGACATAGGCTTTCAGCTTTATCAGTACAGCCATAATTGTGGCACCAGTAGCATGAATGAATCAAATTACTCACGCATTCGAAGCATGATTGGAAAGACTGACAAAATGTATTTAAGTCTGGAATACTAATACTATTATTTGTTTTTTTGCTGTCAGTTCTCATCGCTTCAATATTTTGTAAATCTATTTCTGATGTTTTATTATCTCCTGTTATAGGTAAAGTAATTTCTTTACAAGCAACTATAAGTGGTGATGATGAAAAACACAGTAAAATAAGAAACTCTTTAAGAACCATTACGCCTATAAATACTGTTAGCGAATGCTGAAAAACATTGAGTCTTGCCTATTAAATAACCTTATCTGAGATAACATTCAATTGTTTTAGGGAAAAATAAATGTTATGATTGAAGCTGATTGAATAGCTGCTTTTGTTACGTTCAACAATGGTTACGCTATCGGTAATACCAACATTGCTATTTTCCTATTATTCAATTTTCCATACAATCTCCAAAAACGTTCAGGCTGTATACAGAAAATTATTTTACGTGGCACATATAGCAAATGAGTTCGAGTGACGTAAAAGCTAGAAATTAGTAAGTGAGAAGGAAATATTTTATGAACTAAGTTAGATTGCCTCATGCATTTCTACTATCTAAAATCTAAGCCAAATTGGATGATATTTTAGCATATCTGTAGAAATCCATTTAAATCTCGCTAACATCAGATATACCCTTTTGTAGATTTTTTACTAAATAAATGTCAGCTATGTAGAATATTCTTTTAACATTTTATAAGAGATTGAAGTTTCTACTGGATATCACTTAGAGTTTTTTTTTAACTACCAGTATCTCTGGCCATGTAGGTAGGTTTCTCAGAGGGTATTTCTGAATTTATTGGACAGAAAAAAATGTATAATTTCAGACTTGGAATAATTACTTAAATTGATACATATTTTTATTTGGTAATCGTTAAAAGTAAAACAATACGTCAGAAAAATCGCATTCTATTCGTTTAAAACTTTATATAGATATCATACCAGATATATTATACCATCAATTATAGTGTACTTCATAATCCATGTGTTTTGAGGGTATGTTGGTTTGGAATCAATGCTAGAATATAAATATATACAGTAAATCTGGGCTATAAATAATATATAAACGTTCATTAAGTCATACTTAAATTTTAATTTACAAGCAATAAAAGTACAGTAGTACAAAACGTATATCGTTGTAAAAGTTTTTCACATTTCATTAGTACTTCGAGACAAACAGAGGATAAACTTGTATCTGAGAGGAGCTTGTAAACAAGGGAAGTGGATCTCGGCGCTTGTAAATTCTTGTAGCGACTTTTAATGAAAAACTTTCAAACGCTCATATTGAGAAATGTTGTTATGAAACTTCATAAACATCAGATTCATTTGTATAGCATCAGGTGTATGAAGAGCTCATAATCCGACGGCTTATGTCAATAGTGAGTGATTGATTGAGTTAAGCTGCTTGGGGTGCGGACAAATGATTGCTATGAACAACATTTTATCTGTGCTTTCTTACAGTTTTGTTTCTTTTGGTCGCTGGTCCGTCACTGCGGTACGTCGGAAGACTTCTCAAGGTGTAAAAACTTTCAAACTTGAGTTGATTTTTTATCACCTATTCTGCGATTAGTCGCAGTAGTTGTAATGTTCCCTAATACAGACTGGTGATAAACGAAATAAGGACGCTTCTTGATTGCTGACACAGAAGCTACGATAGGTGTTTCTCTTCTATAATTAACGATATGCTCATGTTAAAAATATTGACAAGTTTTTACAATGATGTCATAAAAGACCGAGAGTGAAATTTTGTAATTTTTTTGAGTTTTTTGTAGCCTTTTTTATTTAGAAAAAGAGTCAATCGGATATTCATAGGTTGCAACTAGGAATAATCTTACTTACGTCAAATTAAAAAAAAACGAAAAGAAATTCACTTATTATTTCTTTAGGAGCTACGATGCCAGAGATTCGCTGACATATAGATATAAAAATAGACACGTTAAACTTCCAAATACCTTTGTTTTCGTGGCGGAATCGTACAAACAAAGTCTTAAAACAAATTGATGACAATGACATTGACGACTAAAACACAATTACTCCTTAAATCAAAAACTGTATGTACATATACAACGCAATACATAACGAGGTCCCAGCGCAAATAACTGCTTGAAACGTGCAAAACTTGCGAACACAATACCCTCGCTTGTAATGAAAAAGTTTGAATGTCTGAGCTGAAACTGTTAACGTGGTATATTTAGGGGAGAAGTTTGCGAGTGTCGTAAAGACACTAGCATTGACTGGCTTCTCGTTTTATAAAGTTTAATCATTGCTGAAGGAGTTAAAATATATGTCACTTTGAGATATTATCTCTCTTTCTTTATACGATGAACTTAATATGATTTTTTATTACGATGTGCCCAATAAAGGAAAATGTCATAATAACACAATTTCTAAATGACAAGGTCGTCTATTTTGGTACAGACATTTTTGTATCTGTCAGAAATTGTTCTCACAAGACAACTAATACGAAAATAAGATATCGTTTTATTTTTAAATCTGTTTCAGATCTTAAATAATTTGTAATATATAAAAATAGATAGAATTTTATTGTATTTAAGAAGTGGTTTGTTATGTAAAAAATTATAATATACAAATTATAACTCATCGTTAAAATCTGCCTCACTGGGAATCGAAACCAGGATCCTTTGAATTGCGGGCCGGTGCTATTACAGCACTTTATTTTAACCAATAAAGTAAATAGGTTAACATTAAAACAAATTTTAACTTTAGAAACTTCTGTAAAACTGTGATTTTGCATTTTGTTTCTTACACATGAGCTCCATCGGTATGTTGATGAACTTTCCGCTGTCAATTATAACTAAATAGACATTATTCTGATGGCCGCTTCTAATGGAATGGATCTTACACATATCCAATTTAGAAATAACAGCTCCGTAGATTGATTTCCAAAATGGAAAGGTTAGAAATTGCCTCCGGGTAAGTTCCCTTATAAATGCTATACTCAATCAGATTCAGCACTTTTAAATCACAGAATGTCAAAATAATAAAGTTAAATATATTGTTATTACTTTAACAGCATAATTATGGAATAATATTTTGGTTATTATTTAGAACAATAACAAAAATATTTCTAAAATTATCTTTATATTTGAATAGGTCCAGACAAATTTGAAGATTATAAAATTCTTCATCACGATCTTTCAACATTGAATAGAGATGTTTCGAGTTCCATAGTTAAAATAGAATCCTTATAGTTTTGACACGACCGTCAGGGAGAAGTGAGTTCAAATTAAATAGGTTGTTTAGATTTCGGAGTTTAAGGGGTCCATCCTTAGTCCGAGCTCCAACTTAACCTCATTTGCTTGTAGTACGGTCGTGATTGGGTTTTTAGTCATCTCAAATAATATCGAGGTCTGTATCATTTTCATTTACTTGAATATTATTATCTTAGGTTATTAAATTACTACATGTTACGTCGACTTCGAAATCGACATCGACCCGCGTGGAAGAAAGGTCAGCAACAAAAAGGTTGTCGATTCCTTTCTGTAACTGGTAGTTAGGCAACGCTTTATTATTAATTACTTTCTTTAATTTGGCTGAGATCGGTATGGGGTTTCTTATAAAAATGAGATGTTTTTCACGGTTTAAAATATCCTATGTTACTCTTCATTCTCTCATCTATCTCCACATCAAAATTCATACCATAACAATGTTTTCTTGCACCGTGAAAGAAGCACAAACAGACAAATACACTATCAAGTTGATAATATTAGTATAGATGGTAATATACTTGGAAATAAAAAAAAAAAAAATATTTGAAAAATTTTAGATGTGGAAAATTCAGAATTTGAATTTAACCACCAATGTCGTATTAAGTGTTTAAAGTCCTACAGTTTGTATAATAAAGGGATCCAGGAACTATAGACTCAACATAGTTACATGGGTAACTAATAGAAATAGGTTTTTTAAGAGCTTCCAGTCATCCACCATGGCACATTACACCAACACCAGTCTCATTTTATGTCTTTGAACAGTATGCAAACTTTCGACACTTGAGTTGATTACTACTCTCTCTATCATGTTTTCTGGACTTAATGCTCTTTATTTACGAGGAGATTCAATAATATTGTTAAAGGAACTTATTATTATAGATTTTTAATGCTTTATTAAGTAGTTGTTGCGGCAATAGTAGTTGCTTCTCCTGTTCCATTCGCACCAGTAGTTTTAACATCACCTGGTAATTGTGCTTCTGTGGCCGTTACTCCATTTTGGTTCTGATCTCCTGTGTCTTTAGTGGTATTATCTGAGTTATTGATTTCATTTGCATGAGTTTCTGCTTTCGCGGTCGTGAACGTATTGGCACAGCCGACGTAAATGTTTACTGATATTGGCATGTTGTACGGGGAGGTCAATCTTAGTACGAGATATTTGTGGCTGAGACCTCCTCGTACGATTTGGACTTTCGGACCTGGTCCAAATCCTAACCGATCAGAAACTCTGAAGTAAGTTATCTGAAAACATTGAAATATTTATGCGTTTAATGAAAAAGAAAGATGACTGTAAGTGAGTTTTTAATCGCTTTGAAGGATTGTTTTTTGGTATTTACGAGACGTGTATTTTATATAAAGGTTTCTTGGTATTGACTTTGTCTAATCACCCGTGACAGAGGGTTGGTAGAACCGGGTGTTGGAATGTGTTAACGTTTGTGAACTATTGTAAGACATATTTGTTTCAATGCATGAATTCCGTATCTCTAACAATTATTACTCCGAGGCTCCAAGATTGGCATTTTGAATTTCGTGTTTTAGTTATAAAGTCACAAAATATTTTTTTTTGTTATAATAAGAACAACGACATTGAGATTTTTAAAGGCTTTTACTTAACATGCAGTGCTAATTACTTTGTTAGATTGCTAGTTTTTAATATGTCAGATGATTATCTGTTGTAGAAGTGTCAACCACAACCAATATTCCTTCAGACCAGAACACAATTGTTTTAAAACAAGTGGTACACGGAAGAAATGGATGATGCTTGGTAGCTGTCTGGAGGAAACGTAAATTCTATGCATTCTACCATCTATCAACCCTACCTGGATGTATATTCTTGTCTTTGAGTATTGGTATATAAGCCCTACGGAATTCCAGTGTAGGAATATGATTGTGTTTATTATACTCTTAACTGGTTGTCAATTTAATTGGGATGGCACTATGTATTCTTTCCTTTCTTCTTTCTCTTTTATATATTAACGCCTGACCTGATGACTAGCAATGTTTCGGTTTATGTAATTATAGGCTGTTTATGTAAGACGATATACGAAAGGGAAATTGTTTCTAAAAAAACTTATAACCATGCATAAGTATCGTTAAATGTGTGAAAAAAACTCAAGCGACATCCATCAAGAGGGAACACTAACCTAACTTTACTCAGGATATATACCGTAAGCAAAACAAGTTAGGTTCAAGGTCGATGGATTGTTCAGTATTGAAAGTATTAACAAAAATTACCTTGCATTTAAAAATCCTG
>DWPA01004860.1:0-12410 GCA_018251375.1 Calpodes ethlius | reverse complement strand
GTCACACGATGTAAGGGGCATAGGCTTTAGTCCACCACGCTGGCCAAGTGCAAATTGGCAGACTTCGCACACCTTTGAGAACATTATGGAGCGCTCTCGTGAGCGTAGGTTTCCTCGCGATGTTTTCCTTCTCCGAAGCAAGTGATAATTAACTTTTAAAACACATATTACTTTTCGAAAATTAGAGGTGCGTGCAGCATTCGAACTCACGCCCTCACGTTCGGGAAGCCAACGTTCGAACCACTAGGCTATCACTGACACAGAAAAATTATAACATTCGCCATACATTGTCGTAGCGTGAGAAGGAACAGAAAATCGTTTTGTCTAGACTCTCGGAACAAATAGGCAGTGTCAATTCCTGTAGTGTTCTCTAGAGCTCGCTCACCAAGCATCAATAATGCTGGTCTGTTGCTGATTGTAAGTAATCTTATATTCACATGTACGGGGTGCCCTTGGTCCCTGCTACCACCACCACAGGGTAAGTGGGTGTCTGATATTATATTCGAAGCAAGCCGTCGCTGTGCGTGCTTCGACTATCTGTACGGGTTACATTTCAGTCACACTGGCTAAATGCAAATCATGTAAACAAGAGACGAAAGTTAAAGCAACGCAATTCCATATCAAATCTGTACACCACTCGACATATTTTGTTTC
This sequence comes from Calpodes ethlius, assembly GCA_018251375.1. NCBI lineage: Eukaryota > Metazoa > Arthropoda > Insecta > Lepidoptera > Hesperiidae > Calpodes > Calpodes ethlius. Next base: position 11,756 of record DWPA01004860.1, on the reverse strand, counting down.
GCAGCGCACTCGGAATACAGATGACTGAATAACGTACACGTCGGGTGTCATGTTTTTATCTGTATACAAATACATACACACAAAGGAGGTTGATTGATTTAAGAGTTATAAAAGGCACGAATAATATTGTATTGGGATTCACACAATTAAAGAAACCTTCTATAATATCTCATTATTTTCTGATTCAATAAAAGAAGCAACAAAAGATTCGAGAATAATAGTGTTCGTTAAACTATGTAGAAACTTAATACATAAGGAACTTATTACACAAGTTTTTTTTCGGTCATCATTGTTCGAGTCCCTGATACTTGAAGATTCGTCAGGTCAATCTTTAAATAGTTTAAATCTTAAAATAGGCTTTGAATGAATCTTAATAGCCAATTGACCTTCAGCAAAAATAAACTTAATAAAAAATATTTTTTTTAATAAGTAATACGGAATGTAAAGAACTTCAAAACGTGTCGATCTGATATTTTTATAATTCAGGGGCCAGACCGTAGTTGACGCAATAGCCAGTAAGTGAAGAGCCAAAGTCAAGTAAAGTCAAGATTAAACACCAAACAGCAGCTCTGCGCGAGATATTATTAGCCTCAACACGGACGTTCCCTGCATAAATATGAAAACGACGAAGTGCGAGTCGGAATTGTCTAACACATTATTATTCATTTCAAGAATAAGTTTCCTTAACTAAATCACACATGTATAAGGCGCCGATGTATTTTAAATATGGGCTTCTTTCAGGTTTCTTATCAAATTCGAACGTCAAAAAAATTATGAGAGCTTTAATACTATAAAGGTAACGTTAACGTGCCGCAGTTCAAAACTGTTGCTGTAAGTAAATGATACTTGAATCTGGTTAGCCTTTTGTAATGAACCCAAATAGCCTCTGAACGGGACCCCCGCAGCAGGAACGTGACAAATTGAAGCTAGATTCAAAGCTGGTTTCGCTAGCGGTCGCCACCTCTTTTACTTTCCCTTCTTGAAATGTGTTTCATGATTGTCAAAGGAAACCCAAATATATGCAAATTGTATTTAGAGTGTAGATGTAACTTGTTTTGTTAACAATATTCGTCAAGATATTTCGTATAGGAATGCTTCATTTCGAGCCTTTCGTTTGAATGAGAGGATCCAAAATTATAGTAGCAAATTGTAATTGAGACATTAAAATTATTTTACGAACAAGCAAAATTTAATTATACGGGTATTTCTACGTACGATATTAACTATGCGCTTTTACAAAATACGTCCCTTATCTAAGTAAGCGTTATTATTATGTAAGGATATACATTCGCTACAGGTCACCAAGCTCTACATATGTACTAAATTTGCATGCTGACATCAATCAGTGATCCTAAAGAGATAAGTTTGGTATTAATTTCACTTAACGCATCTTCACAAGATTTCGCTTAATTAATTGCCCATATTTCAAAAGCATTTATTTTATTTCATACGATAAAATTTTATAAAAATAATGTTTATCTCAAAATGATAAGCCATTATTTTCTTTAATTAAAGTAAGACACGTACTGGCATGGAAAAAAACAACAGCGTTACGAACGAGATTCGTGCAAAACAAAGAACCTTGACAAATCCACCCACTGCGTGGGACGGTCCGCCATCATTAGCCAGCAGTAATCCTCCGAGCGGCCGACAAACATCTGACTGGATCGCCGTGGACTAATGAACTGTTGGAATTGTGAATTAAATCAGAAAAGTTAAATTTGGCTTAAATCACTAAAAGTGGATTTAATTGAGAAGCTGTAACAAGGGTTGCTTAAAAACCAATAGACGAATGCTTAACACTAATTCATATCTCTAAATATATAAAACAAACTCGCAATATCTGTCTTTATGTTCCTGTAAATATTTCGTTTTCTAAAACTAGCAATAGTTTCTAACGAATTCCCCTTTTTACCATCGCCTACTTAAACTCACGAAGCATGCGGTTAGAATGAAAAGCCGTAAAAATCCAAATGAAAATTAATCACCACTTAAAACAAACTGGCATATAAAATATATTTTCACTGAGACAATACGCCAACTCCACAGTAACTTGAAAAGAGATAAGTGGTTGTGGCGTGAGAAGTTTTTAAATTGCCATTTAGTAATAGACTCATCAGGTGGATGGCACGGAGCCAACCTCCTCACCCCGAGTGATCTGTCAACCAGAATCGCTTCTCAAGTGGGTACTTTGAAACATGGAACGATCAATCATCGATGCCAAATTTGAGGCTCAAGAGCTTTCCATTGTAACCGTTTACATAGCTGCTTGCCATCGAGTTATACTTACAATGTTTACACTTAATGAAAAGCCTGTTTACATAACATCAGAACATAAGACTTATTTGGGAAAATAATAACATATGCAATTAGTTATTAAATATTGCATTATACAAAAGTCTAAGTAATATTTAAATCGGCCAATCAGCACTTGGTCAGCGTGGTGGACTATGGTCAATTCCCCTCAACTCGTGAAAGGAGACCCGAACGCAGCAGTGTAACAATTATTGCTTGTAATGATACATGTTCACATCTCATTGTAATGGAGATATGAAACATTCAGAATTATGTTATTTCGATTAATTACAGTACTAATATTCGTATATAATCATGTGTCGTAAGCATTGAATAGACATTGTTAGTTTATTTATTGACTGCACTATTGAACTGGCCCGCATAGAACAGGAGAGGTTAATTACAGTCTGCATATCGACCCTTCTCTGGTGAGTTTGGACTTTTTTATGATAGACCTGAGCATGTACTTAAAGAGTTGTCACGTCTGGTAACTTCAACGTAGATAATTTATTGCAAAATACAAAAGTGGCTACGATACTTTACTATTTAAAAAATATATATTTAAATCCATTATTTATTGAGCCTACCAATATAACTGCAATCCATGATAAACATAATTGATATTTCTGTACCATTTCACTCAGCAAGTACAAAGCAAATACTAATTCTTACTGGACATCGAAATTCCTATTATGTGACCACTAAGCCGCCATACATGTAAGCTTCACTTCAATAGACTCCTAGCCATGTCAGTTGTCAGTAACCCATGTTTGTCTACAGATTACATCACCGTTATACGCTTTATAACCCCCATCTTGCAGAATACAGTCACGCACAAACCCTTTTCCGTCATCCCCATTTGTCCAGTCAAGACGTGAACTAAATACCCCTATTAACACCCCATTTATAAAAGGATTTTACATCAAACACAGTTATGCTACTTAAATTAGTTAAATTTGACAAATTATATTGCAATGGCGTTCCCAATAAATATATTCAACAATTGGTTTGCCTCCTATTAATGAATCAATTTTGTGCATGTTGGGTACGAAAATCAAACTTCACTCGTTCACTCCGTCAGGTGTATGGCAGTAAGCCAAGGGATCCGATGATCAATTCGTTAAGTCACCTGGAGAAACCCGCTATCCATCATTGCTGCCAAATTATGAAAGTCTAACGATACAACTTTGTTTAAGCGTGCCTTTACCGACGTTAATTCCTCGTCCACCAAATTGGCCTTGAACGATATCAGTCTATATTTTTTATTTCCTATTATTACGTAAATAAGTAATAGATATGACACAAGCATAATTTGATGCGAGCGTATTCGTGACTAAATTTATTTAATGAAATTTATGAATCAATAAATTTATTGATTACTTCCAACCCCAAATATAAATCTATATTTATTTATTATAAAACGTATGTACTATTACTCGTATGTATGTCTACTATAATTGTCCAATATTAAAAATGTATGGTTAATTTTGAAACTGTCTCAGATTAATGGCAATCGTAGTTTATCAATGCTCACTGTATTCAGAATTGACTTTTATATTTACGTGTTTTTGTTCGGAGATCAAAGTAAACCGTGCAAGTAAATAAGAATCGGTTTTCCGTCCTCGAGGGCCGCCGGCAAGAGTTCCGTTTAAAATCCATTTACGTGAACGCTGCTACAGCCGTAGTCAAGTAGTCACGTAGGGCCATGCGAGTGCGTGAACTGAATCTAACGCCCGCACGCTATTCTACTCCCGACATTTATTCGTGGTTTAAGAGTTCCGTGCATCTAATGACCATTCTTATATTCCTGTTATATCTCTAACGTGTGTCACACTGTAATATCTCCGAGTCACTTTAATTATAAGAGGAAATTAATGATATCTGATAACAAAATCACAGGTACCTGTATTGCTAACTTCTTTCAAATTTCAAAATGTATTGTTTTATTTATTCACTAGAAACTGCGATTATTGATTTTTTACTGCATTTAATTTTTTTTTTGTTTTGAATAATCACTTTTTCTATGTTTAAAACGGTTTTGTATAATTTATCACATGAGCATCCAGTCTACTAATTGAATATTTACCTCCTTTCTGTTAATCAAGTTTTTTTTTTAACATTCTTTATATAGGGATTAGGTATGTGAAATTGCATAATAATCAGTAAACAGTACAATTAAGTAAGAAATCCTAATCGAAAATGGAGTCAGATACAAAATAGCGGATTATAAGGTGTACAGAGGCAGAACATTAAAACTGAAATTTAGGTATGTACATAAAACAAAGGACATTAAGCTCGTTAGGAGTCATTAGGCTCGAAATTGTTTGAGAAAAGACAAGCTTACGTGGCACTGAGCCGAGTTAACTCTGTGGAAGGATTATGTATACGGGAGTTAAGTTGTAACATCCTGATGGGAAAGAGCCTTCGTAATAATGAGGTACATTTACATTTTTGCATACCTTACATTCACCCTGAAAAATGTATCTTTCAAATGGTGATATAATACTTAAAATATGTGGCACAGCTCTGAAAATAATTTCCACATAAAATGTCCTCAAAAAAGCATACTCACTCTTTATAATATTCGTAGAAATGTACTCAGGTGAAGCTACACCTCACGATGTTATTTTAGTCTGGTCAATGACCTAGCTTGATGAGGATTGTGGTGACTGTGCGTGGCACATACCTAATATTTTTTTTGCGTTTAGTACCTACATTATCTGCATCGTTATAACGTTTCTTTACAATAAAAACGTTAAGCTTAACTTCTTTTTACTTATTTCATTAAAGTATATTTCGGCGGTTCGTGTTAATTGTTGACGACGCAAAATATTAAAGATAAAGATATGTATACTAAGTAGTGTATAATTTAAAAGCGCTATTTATTTTCAGTTCGGCAACTATGGTCCATATTTTACCCTATATGCTTAGTCAATAATGTTCAAAAATATGTTAAAAATAGATCATACCCATAATTTACAGGAAATCTACATGAAAATGTTGCTAGTACGGTGCGTTCTTCACTTGTTTTTATTAAATAACATAATTATTACAAATGCTCACGCTCACGTTCGTTGTTTATTGATACAAAGATAGATAAAGCCAATAAATTATTACGGCATAATCCTAATCAGCAAATATGGCTATGCGATGACCGAATCACTTCAAATTACTTAGTCATCAAAACCGATTACCGTCTGAGGCGACCTCGCGACAATCCGCAATTCAAGTGATCAAGGCACCCTTCTCATACAATATTCACGAGCGGATAACCGTCCGTTAAATGGACGGATAACGCCGAATAATGCACCACTAATTACCTAATTATGTTCTGAGCTCCACAAATATACATGAATAATTAAAATCAGGTCGTTACAAAAGCTTTTATCTTCTATATATGTAAAAATGAATGTTTGTGTGTATGTCCTTGCATCTTAAATTATCAATTTGACCAAGTGATGATCTTTAGCAAAATTATTGTGCATGATCCCACGTAGGTTTCTGAGTTGGGACGACCAATTTTCGACAGAATGCGCCACTATCATTCAAAATAATTTCATATATTTCCGTGAGAGTTAAAGTTAAGCAAGAAAAAAACTCCCCACCCCACTGTACATGAGGGGGGGGGTTACCAAATAAAAACTTTTAATTTTATTACTACTCTTTTATTGTGATAAATACATAAGCCAAATTACAACTTTATAGCCTCTAACAAATATATCTAACATGTATATGACGAAAGTATAAGTATTCCGTTTTGACTACGTAAATCTAAGAATAAAGGTAATTAAAATGCTTGAATGTCGGGAAAGTGGTACATTTAGATCCCATTTAGATTCCCGGACACTTTTAAAACTTGAAACTGCCCTCAATTAATATAATTACAAAAATGGCGCAGTAAAAATGGCAATGAGTTATACAGCCCTGATGAAATATCTACAATTGTGGACTGAGCCGGAGTTGATTTTTAAGCGGCTAAAATAATAAACGGAAGCGGTGTCAGCAGCGGAGGCAGCCTCGGCCATTACCGGACGCTAATTGAAAACAAATAACTGGCCACAGGGCGAGCGGCCGCGCGTCCTGTACCGCGGGCGCTATTGTCCTGTATACTCTTCAAATATGCAAAATATTGACACGAATATTCAAATGCTTTACCGTTTTTGCGAAGTACCTAAATATTTTTAAACGGATACGTTTCGTTCCTATGGATATTAGAATCTTTTATCTTTTTTTTAATACTGAAACGACGAGTGTCGTTTATCATGGAAATTTATGCATTGTTATATTGCTTTGTATTTTGATCCACGGAAAGTTACTTAAATACGAATTAGTCGGTGATCCGCAACAATTAACTAAGGTAGCGTCCGGGGTAGTGCGGTAGAAAATAAACTGCTTATAAAACCAAAATGCACCTACACGTTTTAAACTCTTGAGATCCGCTCTGATTGGTAAACATATCGGAACAATTTCTAAGAATTTATTAATATGAGAAATCATTTATTTGCTTGCAAACATGAGCAACTTACACATTTGCCTTTAAAAAATGTTTACTATATTTGCTTTGTCATCATAATCCCTTTGAAATTCATATTTTATTTATTAAAGTATTCCGCTGTTATTTTACCAAAACCACTGTAATACTTAATGCCATACACAAAGACGTGTGCCGGGGCATAGTTCATAGTTCATATAATTTTGATTCAACATGAAAAGCTAAGTTCAAAGGTCTTCCGAGCGTTTGCAGAGAAATTAGCCGGTACTTAAATACAGTGACGCAGATCGCATAGTTTCCTTTGTGATTTAAGTCGTCCTCTAGTCTTGTAGCTTGAACATATCTAAACTAAATTATACATCACGTAAACATGGAAACTTTGGTGTAACTCACACAAGACTCTCAGCGGCAACACCTACAACGAAAATCAAAGTTTTCACTAATGTAGCTGCGCGAGTCTTCAAAATTGTCATAATGCAGCAGTCTAACACGTGTAAAAAGATTATTCGTTTTTATTCGGAACCGCGTTGCTAATATACACTTTCATATTTAAAAACACGGAAACGGACTTATTTGGGAAATGAATAAGCATCCGTATGTATATAAATACACTTTTATGTATTATATTCTTCTCTCCAAAAACATTTGGGAGTGTCGCTTGCCGTGTGATAATCGGAAGCTATGTAGACTGGTTGCCAAAACCCGAGCCAACAAGTCTCGGTGTGGTCGTTTTATCCAGTGCACGATATAAGTTGGCTAGCGCCTCCACCTGTATTTATACCAGCGACCTTTATTATCAATAACGAGATAAGCTTTAGAGGCAACCAATCCTAAACAGTTCGCATAAACGAACAGGTTAATGATAAGGCTCGAGTTAATCTACGACACGGTGAGGTGGAAAACCCCTTTTCAGTGTTTAACCCGTTTCGACTCGAGCAGGCACAAATATAGAGATAATTTTATTTACTCCTTGAACCGTAAGCGAATGACTTTGATGGCCGTGAAGCCAAATCTGTTGGGTGCGATAAATTTAATGTTTCAAGATGAAGGAGCCAAGAACCATGAACCTTACCTGCTTAAATGTCCCTGATGTCGCATTTTAAGATAAGCTTATAATAATTACATTTTGGTTAATAGAATAGTTATATTTTACTGTTTTATGACAATGTCCCCGACTTTGTAAACGTAGAAATTTTTTTAGACAGATTTTGGCTTCGTAGTTGCGTAATGATGTGTCGAAAGTTCTGTTAAAACACAGCGAATGCACCTTTACGTACAACACTTAGAGATTATAAAGTTCAGATGTAGTACTAATGAATCAAAAATCATTACATGATTAATCGAGCCAATCCTCTGGTAGACTCTTCCCTTACTACTTACCGTTTTAAAGGGGACAGTTAAAAGCTAAATTTCATTAATGTAAAATCCGTAAAATTTAAGGTGGTCAACAGTATTCCCGCTATTCCTCTAAATCCTTTTAGTTGCGTCCTACCCTGGGCGATGTAGTGTACTTAAGTATTATAGGTAACGTCGCAATGGCCACTTAACAACAGGTGCTTGTTCGTTCGCAGTTTGCGACTTCCATGACATAAACATAATGTGTTGAAGAAGTTGAAGTAGCTTAAACTGTTATTGCGTACCGTTTCACACTGCACAGTCGTATGAGAGTAACAAGAATTGCGATATAAGCAGAACGGTGATCAGCAATAAAACATTGAATAATTAAACGTCTCTCCATAATATTTAAATTCTTGTTATCACCGGACCAAGGTAACGAGGTTTCACATCAATAAGAAACAAGCACACGGAGTACATAAAGAAACCATGAACGAGGTAAAGGGTATACTGACATGCAGGACGGAAGACATTGATCACGAGCATACGCTGCAAAACAATTACACTTAATTGTGTCTCACTAGACACACACATTTTGAAACTGTTTATCAAAACCTTGTATCAGCGCCTTATATCACTATAACAAGGTTCGTCGAACACCTAATTTATTTAAATTTACCATTATTTCAGGTGCAAATAAAAAAAAAAAAGTATTGATCTATGTGCTTGTTCATACATTATAAAAACTACTCCGCGTGAAGTAACGCTGTGTCCCTAGCCCGTAGCCTAACTGAGACCTAAGATCAAACTTTAAGCTGTCAAATAGATATATACCCTTTCTGGAATTCGAACCCAGTCAGCTTTGTCCAATAAGTAAAGCGTGCTAGAGGATCAATCAACAAATACACTGTTTAATGTATACTTTATGGTACTTCAATATTAATGATAAACTCTAATCTAGATCATTACGACTTCATTAACGATACCAACGATATACTATTATCTCTAGAACAAACTAACCAAGATAAATTATTCTTGCGACATTCGGTGCGATTAAGCTTCGAAATACATTTCGATAATACGTTGAATTTCGTTTCAGTACTGCAAAGTTTTATTAAACGACTTACAGAACATTTTAGCTTATTATATTCGAAATACGTATAGAATCAAGTTTAAAATGAAGAATCAATACGAGAAAAGAAAAATTAAAAGAGCCTCCTTAATTAACAAAGCAAACTGGAGCTAATAGTTGGAAACCATAGCACTGTTTACGAGTTTACAGAAACAGCTCTGTTCAGTCGATAGCTGCGGCCACTAATGAGTTCATCAATCGACGTCGCGCCGCTGACAACCGCTGCAGACTGCACGTTCATTCTGTAGCCGCAACAGCAGACGCTGACGTCGCGGCTCTCGCTAATGCGCGGCTATATTACTTTCCCACACGCCCTGAATGTAGACTGACAATTTTCAAACAAAAGGCATTATAACACGATTCATAATTTGGAATACTTTCAGTTCATTTTAGTAATTGAACATACAAAAATGACAAAAAAAAATTCAATCAATGTGGTTTTAAAACTCATAATTTTTATTTTACTACGTGTTTATTGTTACTTTACCAACTAACTTGTGCAGAGATTATGGATGTATTATAGAAAACGGCCGTAAATTAATGTGGCTTACAAAAACCACAGATACGATTACAATGTGGTATAGACATAACAACCGATAAAGAACATAAGTTGACATAACCATATAACACGATATTAACGATAGCAGAAGCGTGTACAATGTGAAAACAACGCTCAAAGCAGAATGAGTCTGCATGGGCAAATATTCGTGGAATAAACGATTTATTACGGGAGTTTCCGTTTTAAAGCCAACAACAATTACATTAAAATGTATATATACTTCAGTATATTATCATGGCTTCAAAGTGGCTTACGACACGGCATGGCTAAACCACAAAGAAACAATTGCAACCAAAAACGAGAGTCTTCTTACAAACACCGTAATGAATGTTCCCTATGATGTTAACTACAAATCTATTTACGGCGAGTAAACGCGTCACCGTCCAATGATCGCGATAAACGCTATCGGACGATAACTATCCGCAATTACCACAAGAAAAACACTTCACCGAGGATGTCCGAACGCGTACAACACCATCGCCACCAACGTATCGCGCTCACAGACGAACGATACATTTAATTTACACGATCCAATTCAAGTCCAATAAACAACTTGGAATTGCAAATGAAGTTCGACATTATTTCTTGTATCTAAGTCCGCACACAGATGACTTGTATTGTGTTAATTTGCCCTAGTTCCATTCTGAACTCACTGTCTATATCAATAGTAGCTGCGAATATTAATGCCAAAGTAATATAAATTAATATCAGGAATTGTAAAGAAGTATTATAATAACCACAAAAGTAATTTATTCAATACTGTTATATGTAATTAAGTCTGTGTAAAGTTAATGACCCCACTATTTCTGTCACCAATACTTGTGTTATCGAATTTAGGAAATTTCAAGAACTACCGCTACCGCTTTAGCTCTCATAGTTGTATCTGATGATACATTTATGACCTAACCCGTCACCAGCATCTCACAGAACCGTCGATGAAGCCATGTCACATAGCACTGCATATATCGACATGCTAGTTTCAAGTTCCAAACTTAGATGGATTGAAAAGTTACATAGGGGTCGAATGCGCACGTCAGAGATGGAAATAGAATAGATAACTTATCCCACAGATTTTTACTTTAGCAGAAGCAGACTATTACAATAATAATACATAGTAAGTACCGCGTCTGTAAATAACAACCCTTTGGAAGTGAATTCAAAGCGACTGCCTCTGATCAATTTCAACGACGCCTACCAGAAAATACCAAGGAAATTAGGAAGCTTTGAAGGCTAAGAAAAAAGGGAGAACAAAATGTCTAATGGTATACAAATCGGATTTCATAGTGTTTTCTATTAAAACACTAATAGATAGATACACCAGCGAAAAGGCTCCGCAAAGCTTGTGAGTTAATCGACAATTCATCGGAAAATTGCAAATCCTAAATAGCCATCATAATTTTATAATCGTATTTTTATAATTTAAATAATGTGAAAATACTTGTGTAAAGATTTAATTCTCATATAAGGAAAACTTTTTTAAGGTTAGCAACTGGGCGATAATAAATTGCCTTCAGTGTGTACGCTGAAACGCGGTGGAACTTTCCAAATGTATAAGTACCGTAACATAAATCGTAGGGTAGGTACCCTACAAATTAAACGTGACCCAAATAATAACTATTGTTAGTAAGAAACCTAGCTCTGTGCAATTCGATAAAGCGTCATTCATACCTATAGGTAAGACGAGAGCCGCGCGCTGGAAACGAGATATTTTAATGGCGGCTTTAAATTGAATCGGGTAGCCTCGTATCCGATTCGACACGTAATATTTCCGACTCACGTTGAGCAAACTGACACCCAGGAGCGGGGCGAAAGCAAGATTTTATCACTTATCTGATAAATAGCTTTAAGTTCATTTAATAATTTTAAATATTTATCATTGACTGACGACACCGGAGGGAGATTCAGTATCGGTCTGAGGGATGCAAATTAGACGGACTAATAGT
>DWPA01004859.1:0-12411 GCA_018251375.1 Calpodes ethlius | reverse complement strand
GGCTCAGGACCGGTCTGAGTGGCGCTAATTGGGGAAGGCCTATGTCCAGTGGTGGACCTTCAAAGGCTGATAGATAGATAGTCCGGCGCCTTGTGTTGAACTGATCAAACATGTTATGCAATAGCGTTCGGAAGTTTGATGAGAGTCCGCTAGTGGCAAAACTTCTTGAGAACTTCCGTGCTTCAAAGGACACGGAAAGCCTTCGGTCCCGTCAGTTATCACTAGATCATTAGATAACAGTTGTAAAGCCATGTCGCAAGCCTTGGACAAGAATTACTGACGCTTGGGATGGCCACTAAACCTTCCACTAATGCCTAATGGAGCAGCGACGAGGAATATGCTCTAAGACTCTTCAGGTACCAGGAGAGACCCATGCCCTGCAGTGAGTCACTAATGATTTAACCCAATTGAGTTTTATAATCTGTTTCCTTCATGACATGTTTGTGTTCGTATTTTGAATGTTATGTTCTTCCTCATATAAATAAGAAGGGGAAAGAAATTTGTAGGCATTCATAAAATAGACTTACTGTTTTATATCACTAGACTATAAATGATTATGAAACCTACTTATTTATCTATGGTCAGCTATCTAAGTTACACAACTTCATTTCGTTATCATCAAAGAGCGATAAAAGCATTAAAAAGCTCACACTACACACGGCATCAATAAACAAGGTCATACGTCATTCGTTTCGAATTTTTATTACATAATTTTCATAACGAAAACGATTTATTCGTATGACAAAAGGCGAAGTCGAAACAAGCGTAAACCGCCAAACCGGACCATCCGTTGGTGCGCGAGCGCAGGCCGCAGACCCACCGAGCAAGTTCCGCTGGCTCTGTTCGGCTCAGTTATGCGCGAGCCGTCGCGGGGTGAGGACGTGTCGTTTTAATTGTTGTGTAAATTAAACGCGATCGTTACCGATGTTTTACAATTGTGCTTAAACATTGCCGTGTTGAGTTTTACAACGAGCACAGTGATAATGAATGGATAGCATTGGCGAATTTGTCTATAGGTAAGAAGCAACGCCGCGGAGTTCAGAAGGGCCCTACTTCAACAAGCGTTTGAGTAGCTGAGAGCCGAGTTCTTTTCGAAAGGCTTAGGTTGGTTTTGCAAGGCGATTCGCATTCTAAATACTAAGGTAACTAAGGCCCAAGAGTTAGTGCGTTTGTCAACAATTTGTTGTGAAATCCTAAACTCTTTGATTGAAGATTATGTTGTGCTGATCTGCAATGTTAATTTGATGTATTGTATTCATACAATGCGTCGAATTTCTCTGACCTTGCGGGGTTTAGTGAAATGTCAAGTCAATGGTGAGCGTACAACCACTTACAACCGTTCGGTTGTATAGTTGGACCAGATCCGGATTTCGCAGTCACCTATCGGCTTAGATTTAAATTTGAAAATACAAGTGTTATTAATTAACCTCTTTACGTAATGTTAACAAACTTAAGATAATTTATATGCAACTATTCATTTATTACCTAGGCCTATGTAGCTGCGTATAAAATGCCAAGGATATGTAATACAATTTATAATTCATTCTAAATTCCATTATTTTGATATTCTGAAAATATTAAGGCTGTTCATTTGACATCGATTTCAACCTACTTAATATAATTAATGAAATTACTGATTATTACTGAAAGTATACTGTTAGTTTTAAGTGTATTTTAAATAATTCCAAAGAACGGTACTACGCATTGCTCGATCGAGTTAAAACCAAGTTTTGGGTAACTAAAAATACACTGTGTAAAATCATTGCAGTTTCCTATTAATCGTATTAATATTGCTGATTATACTGCGTTGAATTGATCGTTAATTGGAATATCCTGAGTAACTACACCTGAGAATTAGGGTAATGATTTGTTTAGATATTTAACCGAGGTTGTATTTAACTTGGTTTAAAATTAGACACCTATTTTACGTAATGCCGGCTACAGATTACATCTTTCCTGTAACATAGCCCCGAACGGGATTAATTAATGCGGTTTATCGAACCGAGAGCGTCGGTTTAGGAACGATTCACGTTCGCTGCGATCACCTATTTTGTCTAGGTTGATAGTTTTGTCAAAATAAATAGAAGTTAAATAAATAAATAATGTGTGAGCAGTGGGACAGTTATGGGATTTGTTTATTTATTTTTAAATATAAGTTTTGTTTTTAAAGTGGGTTACATTAAATAGGACCCATAAACGTTTTTTCAATCCATAGGGTTGCAAAAGTCGAGATTTTTTCTTATAGACTACGAGAAAGTATATAGCCTTGTATACTGTATTAAGATGAAGATATCCTATTCCTCGAACCCCTAAAGTTTATTTTTCAGGATGTTTTAACAGTTTCGCCCTAAGTATATCAAAATATCTTTAAAACTGAATTGCAAAGCAGCTCCGTTTTCAAGTATAAATTGAAAACCTCTATAGTTCACAACACCAACTGTATGTAACTGTAAGGTTTTTAGGAATGCTAGTTCCTTCAACGCGTTGAACATAGTTTGTTATATCATGTAAAGTTAAGCAGATACTAGCTACAGTAGGATCCTGTCACGGAAGTTATCTAAGAAGATAACTAAGGTAAGATCACAGCTAAGTATCCGAGACACCATCGATGCTGGTCAAGTATAAATGGTGATTCTGATTATAAATTGGTACTTTAACTATGACAGTAGGCTGCTACTGAAATCTTACCGCCTGGGTCGGGAGTCACTGGAAGTTAGATTGATAGAATAGGAATCCAATCTTTAAAAATGCACCATGAGTTATATTGCTTTGTAATCCAAGATATAATGAACTCCCATCTCATAGATATATTTAAAGCTAGTAGCCTCATCGCTTTGGGAGACCTGTACCTTAGAAGGTGCTCGTACTGGAAAAAAACATTTTTGAAATCCACTAAATAAACAAACTAAAGGTTATACCAAACTTACTACTACACATTAGTGACAATCTCACCCAAATCGGTTAAGCAGTTTCTAAGATTAACTGGAATAAACATACAAAAACGCTGAACATTATTATTTTGCGATCAATTAAATAATAAAAACCTCAATTAAAATCAATTAGCGTTATTAGTTATGTACAGTATATTGTGAATGGCCTAGCCAATAGGAAGCCTGACTTTCAGTATAATAATATTGCAGATTTAGGGACTAGATATCTAGAAATAGATATCAAAACCAGACTTCAGAAGGGACACTAGAAGTAACAATAAAATAAACAAATTTAATGCAAACTTTGCTACAGATAACAGCATATTACTTCAAAACAATTTCCACCCGACAAACTGAAATCCAAGTAACATAATGGCATTTCATATTGTCGCACAGACAACCCAGTGTGATTATTAAATTATAATTGGCAACTGGCCTCATTCCTCCGTTATCGCTGGTCTTACGGCACCATTAGCCAAGGTCTCCTGCGGTCCTAGCTGGTATTCTAGCTATGCTACCAGATATCTAGGTACAATGAAATCAGACTGGTTTGAACAGAGATTTAGCGCACAACAAGCTTTGGGTGTCAGTTGGGTTGTCTAATTTTGAGTGGTATCGCTGTCTAGAAATGCGGGTTTGCTGTGTAAATTAAGTTGCAATTTGCAAAAGCCGTTGCAATCTTTAAGTCACAAGTCAGTCTTATTAAATTTTGTGTTATTCTTGGCTGGTCGAATACCGAAATATCGTGTTTCATTATTAAGTAATTTAATTACTCAATACAAAATACATTATTACCTCAATTTTACGTTATATTTTTGTCTTAATTATGACTCCTGGCATTTCTCTCATGCCAGTTAATGGACAAATTACTGAATATTGTATTAACTTAATATACTCACTCATTCATATCTGCTAAGTATATATACCTAAATAGAGCTTCAGAAACACGACAGTCCTTTCTAGAAAAAACACGAAATACTTCACACGAAATTCATAATCCAAATGATGGCATGAAAATAGTTTCCAGTCATGCTATGCCATTCTATTTTCTAAGAGTACACCAACACGAGTCGGTAACGTTCTCAAGCACTAAATATCCTCGAGGCTCTACAAGACATGGTTATGTCTTCACTAGAGAACACGCGATGATATTGGTATTAAATATTCATAAGTCATAATTGCTGGATATCGTACAATGAATTGCAGAGCCCTCGCGTGACCGAAGGGCGCTACATCCATACAAATTGTTAGGATGGTTAGCAGAATTGATGATTATGATTTTCTTTATTGGGATTCAACTAATATTGTCTTCCCTTGGGTAAAAGATCTTTCTGTATCGCTTATGCTTTATAAAATATAATTGCAACCCTAACAGGGTCTCATGCTCTATTGGATAAAAGAACATCCTATATAATTTTTCATTATAAGTATGATGAATTTGCAACAGATCCGCAATGTGATTGAAATTCGACCGTATTTCAAATGGGCAAAGAGTACTTTTATATTGATTCTGTGGCTATAGTAGTAGCAGTGATAGCTGGTTCAAACATTGGTTTCCCAAACGTAAGTGCATTCCAATCTTGCACGCATCTCTAATTTTCAAAAAACTATGTGCGTATTACAATTATCACTTGCTTCGGTGAGCAAACATCGTGAGGAAACTTGCACACCCGACAGTTCTCCATAATGTTCTAAATGGTTTGTGTTTTCTGCCAATCTGTACTTGGCCAACGTGGTGGACTGATGCCTTAGCCTTCACATTGTGAGAGGAGGTCCGAGATCAGCAGTGGGACAGTTATTTCTACACTTCTACATGGAGAGTAACATTTTAGTACGGATTATCATTATTGTTATTTAAAAAAAATGAACAGGTCGATAAGCTTGGACAAATTCGTTTAAGACGAAAAATTCGACAAGACGATATAAAATATGGTAACATGGTTATTAAAGTAATGCTAAGTAATCCTGAGGTATCAATTAATTTCGGAAAAGGCGTTTCTTACCCAAAATAGTAAGGAAATCCCTGACTTAAACTAAAATACCAAAAATCCACTGAATATTTCTAGCATTAGCGATACAACAGGCGATCTTAATGTCCTGAGGCATTCTTGCTAGGCTACCCTGAGTTACCGCATTGAGAATGTAAGATAGTCGCATATATTATCATAGATACGACGCCATTAGGATCAACTCTTACTATTAATACTACGAATGTTAATGTTTTAAGTATGTTAAGTAGGGATGAGACGAGAAAGTTGTTTTAATCTCTCTGAACTATTTGCAAGTAATTTTGTATTACGAAACTTATCAATGGAAACGCAGCCACAGTTGGTTGGCACAAACAGATCAATTACGATTAGTACCATCCCTAATTTCTAACTACGTTCAGGGACGAATATTTAGGGTTGGCACATTGAAAATATAATGAGTGTGCAGTGGTTGAAAGTCTTGCATACTCATCATGACGGAAATGATGTTAAACATTTTCAATATTTTATCCTTTCCTTATACATTCGTTAAATATATTGATTTCAATGCAGATCAGCGTTGGTCTCTCGATCGTGGGGCTTAAATTGATATTAACGTTGACGCAGGTTTGGCAGACCGCAGCGTCGAAAAAAAAACAAATAAATTAAATAATAATAAAACTCACAGCTCTTGGACCCTTCCTTTACTATTGATTTTTTACAACAATATTACAAGGAAAATAAAAAAGAATCAATGAAAACTTAACTGTTCTAAATTTAAAATTGAAAAATATTAAAGGAAAATAAAAGGATTGCCTTGTAAAAAAAGTACAGTAGTCGTGTACGCTTTGTTAATTATATACTTTGTTTACTGCTATTAATGAGTCGACACGCTTTGTAACCTTAATGTCCTCATAGCCTTAGAATAATAACGCTTAGAACCGCAAAAGTCTTAAACATTACACAATTTCAACGAAGCCCTTAAATACTACACTTGTCAAATGAAAATATATGAAAATAAATCTTTATTTTTTTAATTATCAGTTGGGTACCCCTTTCTATTAACAAAAACAAGTGGGTCTCTTGTGTGTGTGTCGGCGTGTCTCATTAGAAGTTATTATAGGAACCTATGAAGTTTTTACTACTTCTTCCGAAAGTATTCACGCTATAGTTAGAAAGAAGCGGTTCGTCCGCATTTTTTGAACATTGCCGTGGTCTTCTCTATGAAGGGGGCATGAGATACCCATGGGATTGTGTCCCTTGTGGGGGTGTCTGACGCGACCTGGGGGACCTGTTGGGCCCGTGGTGTCACGTCCTTGATGTAGTGTGCTGTGTGGCGGCGTGGTGGCCACGGTGTCATGGTCAGGGAAGTTCTTCATGCTGATCGGGCGATCAGGCCCTACCGGGTGGATACCGATGGTGGGAAGCCCAGCAGGAGTCGATCAGCGACCGGTCGGCGGCTTAAGAAGCCCCAGAGGTCCAGGAGAAGAGGAGGGGGGGAGGGATAACTTTAAAAGCCAAAAGTAGGTGCGTACTGGAAGGCACATAACACCACCATACATACCACCAGGCCCGTCTACTCGACATGGTTGAATGTGATAGCGATCCCGCGGCGTGCCATGAAGGAAAATTATGAGGTAAAGAAATCGTCGGATATTAGAAGATATTACATGACATCCACATACCTGCTCCTTCAAAGGAGTAAAATGCGTGAAGGCGTACTGATTTAAACGCTAACACATTCATACCCCCGCAGTAGGATTCCCTGTGTCGCGTGTGGCATGACAACACAAATAACACGGCACTAACACCCATGACCCGGGAACAATTATTTATCAATTACATAAATGTCTGCGCCGGCCGGGAATCGAACCCAGGACCCCTCGCTTCACAGACAAGGTCACCAACAACTAAACTACTTTGATTTATATAGTCTTAAATTTACATGACTAAAGTGAAATGTTCAAACATCGCCACAGGCACGAATCAGACACAACCCTAACTTTATTAAGTTCGATAGACTTCAATTATATTGAACGCTGTTCTAATTGTACATCAATATATATTGTGTAGACCTCTCAGAGACATAAGTCCTCTTATTGACATCACTTTCCAATCCAAGCATCGTCACTTCATTCTCCTTACGTCAAACCGATATTTCTAAATTCTTCGAAATTCAAATTTGAATAAAGAACCGGTTTTTAACATCATTACCATAAAAACTATGGCCACTAACAAACTAACAAAATAGAATCGGTAAAAGGAAACAATTCGATGTATAATGAAATACACAAATCCGGTTAATCATCACTGTTTATCAACAAACCAATGTTAATGGATGCAATGGATGCGTTTGACACGATACTGCTCGTTCGATATGCATGAGTGCGTTTTTTAATACTGGTCGAATGGAATCACAGTTTTTGTATGTTTTCTTAGTGAGTGTGATAAAGATTATTTTCAGGGTTAGTGCAGTGTAATATTAAAAAAAAAATTGGAAGCAAATATCTTTCTTTTTTTTGTTTTATTCACAGATCTATGACTGCAAATGATTATTTTTTTTATTCTTTTTTAAATATATATATTATTTGGTAAATTTCGCCTGCTGCGTTCTTATCACCTATTATATTCCGGTTAAGGCCTGTTGCTTAAGAAACAGTACTTTTTTCTTCTTTTCTTGGTAGTCAATGCATCGGTGATGCCTCTAGTGTCGATATCCATAAATCAGTATGGCCACGTATAATCTGTTGGCCCATCTGATCGTTTGTTGGCTATTTATGAAAAAGAAAAATACGCATTTAACTTACTACTATACGAAAGTACTGCCGTTGAATATACTTTATATTTTACCGTTGAACTATGTGGAAGTTTACGATTTTATTTAAACATACCTGCTTATTTATTATTGAAAAAGACAAAAGAATTAGTCCACGAACCTAGTTAATATTATTATAAACAATCATAGATACATAAGTTTTAGATTACAAGGACTATGTCTTGTTATTACATCAGCAATTACTGTATATTTATCATATTTCTTTGTTAAGTTAAATAATGATTTTTACATACTGGTTAAAGCTACGTTTGAGCTTACCTTGTACGGACAAAATCACTGCGTAATAGACGTAGTATGAAATTTAATCTTATTTATATATAACAATTAATAAACAAATAATGAATGCAATACGTAAACACATATTATCCGTTATCACCACACATAATTTCAAAATAATGACACGTTTACATTTACAATCATACATCAGACATTCTATAGTGGATGGCGGGCAGGATTTTATGTTTTTCATCTACAACAAACAAACGCAGGTATGTTTGTCAATCGCATTACATACATGTCGAATTCTAATGGAAGAGAGAAAAATGTACTTTACAATTTTCATCTAAAAATTTGCAATTTTTTTTATATCAAATGAACTTGAATTTGAACTAGAAAATGTTTGATTCAGTGATGTCCGTCTAAATATATTTATTTAGATACAAAAAAGAGAGTGTTTATTTCTAAGTTTTAGTTTAACTTAATTCCGGAATATTCCAATTCAAGCGGAACATGCTGCGGTCATTGCATTTACATCGACAAAATCAACTTCCCCCTAACTTAAATAAACCTAATTCCGTATCTGAACATGAAAAAACACTTTTGTTGCACAATTTTTACTGGCAGTGCTATTGTTTTGATAACACAAAGAATGCGTTTACACTAATCTGTCGAATGGGTTTTACGATTTGAGCGTTCATCTACCGCCAAGCCAGTCCGATTGAAGACGCTGTAGTGTCTGGATTAATACCGTTAGCTTACCTGTGACATAGTTGTGAAAAAAAAATGAATATTCTAATTTCGAAATTAATGTGGCAGAATGGAACGCGCATCAATCAATATATGTTTGCTGTTATCAGTGAGTTTTTTTTTTTTATTTAGTGTTGTACTTGGAGTTATTACGATTTTTTTAATTGTTTTGAATCGATTTTTCGTATTTAGAAATTATTGGTTGTTCTGATTAAATATTGATAATAGTAATAGTGATTGTAAGTACATTGGTACGTTTTTTAATTGCAATGAATAGGATTACGATTTTATTATTAATTAATAATTATTAATAAAAAGGGGGGTACACTAAAACAATGTACACAAAATAATGTTTTATTGTTAATTGAAATTGAATTATTTACGTTTCAATACTTGGATGCTGGAAATATTGAAAATGCATACATTATCTACCTATTAATTCCGATGTCGCAATATAATTGCTTCATGAATAATAAAATTTCTTTCAACGTTTTATCAGCGCATTCTGCACTATATAATCGAAGTATTACTTAAGTAAATTTATTGGAACTATATATTTTGTAAATTCAAAAGTGAATCGAATATTTTATTATTAATATTGGTTTTATATACATATTTCTATAGATAGAAATACCACTATAGATTTAAATTCTCTTTAGTCAAGAATTTTCATTGGTTCATTAACATTACTTTTTTCATTTCAATAGTTTCACAATATTATATTATGACGAAGATAATATTTTTTTATGAACCTATTTACATTTAAATATTCACAAAGTTTTACTAAACATAATAATGCGATAAAATGATTTTATAAAACACTCGATATTATAAAAACAATTGAAATTTGTCTTTTTCTTAATAATTAACTACCGCATATGACTATGACACGAGACAAGAAAAGTCAATAAAACTTTGTTGCAATCGAGTAACGAACCCGGGACTTTACAGAGTGAAGTCAATATTAGTGAATGAGCGGTCTACTCTGTGAATATTCTAAATGTTTTAAGTTTATCTATTCAATTATGGTACATCAAGTTTTATGTTTCTTAAAATATAATATATAATGTTTCTTAAAATTAACTTAACAAAGCACCAAGATATAACGATGATTTCCTTATTTTTTGCGTGAGTCATATTTTTACGCGGTTATTGCTTTGTTTGCATCAACTCGATGTACTTAAGTTCGAATAATTGAAATAAAATTAAAAATACTATTCGATTTATAAAATTCTTACTGGCCAATTAATTTGCTGTAATCTTGGCGGGAGATTTCCGTAATTATGTTCGAAATAGTTTTTAATTTTGTTTTTTTAGTTCACCGTACAATTTAGATATCATTTTTGTTAACTTTTTAAATAGCTTCCGTAAAAAATTTCCAGTTTTCATTGCTAGTTATTTAAATCTGACATCCTATAAAAACCTTATAGGATTAATTCGAAATACTCCAGTACTAAAAAAAAAATTTGAGATGTACCTTATTGACTAACTGGATCCTTAGTAATTCTACAAAATGTTCTCAATAATATATGTGAGACATCTGCGATGTTATAACACCCTGATGAGATGTATCCTTCACTTTATTATTGTCCTAAATCCAACGATAGATAATTATGGATTGTGATGAATATTACATGAGATATTTTTGGCCCCACACATCAGATATTTTTGGCCCAAATGGGGACAGAACAGATTTTTTCACTTACAAATTAGGTAAGAACTGTAGTAGACAGAAGACTGGAAGGCATGCAAAACCCAAGGCGGGGCATCTATTCCCCTTTACCTCTCTTGATGCACCCATGCTGGTGTCTATGAGCGAAGGTGATGATTCAACATTAGGAGATCCATCTTATTTGTCGGATATTTACTTAACTATTCGACATTTATTTAACTATGGGCAAAAATTTATTTAACTATTGGAAAAAAATTATCGTACTCCTTCACACGGAAAAACTCAAAAAGTTGTCAATAGCACACCCACCTACACACCGCCCACGTTTTTAGAGGGTTTTATTTATTTAAATGTGTTTAAAATGTTGTGAAATCTTTATCAAGTCCTACTTAACCAATTGCTATGAGACTTTGCATGAGAGTTGACCATGACAGTATACTGTTATGATAGTTTCAACATTTTTACCTTCATTGCTGATAAGAGAGGTGGATAGTGTAGCCATTCTCAAGGCCGTGGTTTTAAAATAAAACCGTTTAATTTAAAAGTTTTAAATTATTTTCTTATTCAATCACTTTCAATTGACATAAGCAGAAACTGAGACAATTGTACGAGAGTCTAAGTCGATAAAAAAAAAGTTAAGGCGAAGATCAACAAGTACAGTTACCTTTCAATAAGATCTGTTTACTTTTGTAAAGGCCCTCGCCTGGACGATTTGCATATTTTTTATGTTCATACCTGAGATCGGTTCGTTCGCCTGTACTAAGCGGGTTCTGGGCTAAATAAAAGAAATCTCGTTATGTGAACGCGCGTATAATCTTCGTGTACAAGTTATCCAGTTTTAAGGGTTCAGTGACATCGGTTAGGGTACTTAGGGTGCACTTGCATCCTTAATAAATTATATTTACTTTGTTTCTCATTATATATTAATTTTAATGATAACCCTCTCCTGTTACTATGGTTTTTATAGCCTCATAGGCTAAAATAGACTGGCCATCTGATAGGACATGGGTACTATCAACTTTGATACAAACGAAGCCCAATACATCATCGGTCATGACGGAAATTTTTTACCGCATTTTTAAAACTTTTTTCTTTAAAAAATACTGTAGCTACATTACAGAAGTTACTTAGATTGAAGATTAAGTATATTTTTTGTTATATTTATCAATTGTGAACAGCCGAAAAATTAGGAAACTTCAGGACCCACCTGATTTAAATGACCACCGCTGTCGGACCACAACACCAAAGAAAGAAAAAAAAAGGCACAGCTACCACATGGTCTCTTATCTATGGTATAGGAAAGTTAAACCGTTTATTAGACACTATATAAATAGATACATAGAATTTGCAACGTATCGAATTTGATACGGCGTAATTAAGTCAAGAATGTGGAATTCCGTAAGGGGATTTCTGATAAAATTTGATAAACCGCCTAGCCTAGCATAATAGGCACTTTCTAAACCCAGCAGTCGATGTGTTCATCATCTTCACAGATAGAAACTTTCTGTGCGAATTAATTTTATTGTACTCGTTTAGAAACATGGCGACGTTATAATATGGTAGGTTACCATCGTCTATTTTTAAACGCAAAACACGTTTTAATTAACATTTTTGTAATGGCAACGAAAAATCTAGAATGTTATCTGGAAAACGGTGGCGCGGTGTCTATGAATATATTGATGAGGTAAAAATTAATGCATAGAAGATATAATTTTATAGATATCTATACATATAAATAAAATTGAAGTGTCTCTTTGTAATATTGAAATAACTGCTTTTTACTACTTGCATATACATACGGTACATATACCAAATTTTTTTTTTTTTTATCTGTCTGTTTGTTCTGGCTTAAATGGCTGGACCAATTTTGACGGGACTTTTATTGGCAGGCAGCTGATGTAATAAAGAGTAACTTTTCTACTTTTATTGAGAATTGTTTTATGATTTTTTCTTTAAATTCCACGCGAACGAAGTCACGGTTATAGCAGTTTCAAATAAAAAAATACGTCTATACATTAGAATTGGGCACTTTTTAACTTA
>DWPA01004858.1:0-12412 GCA_018251375.1 Calpodes ethlius | reverse complement strand
ACTGACATCCATTACCCGAGAACAAATATTTATCTGTCGCATAAATATCTGCCACGTCCGGGAATCAAACCTCTCGCTTCGCAGGCAGGGTTACTACCAACGTGGCTACGGGGCCGTCCGACGAGTCTAATTGAAGAAGTAATTTTCTTCCAATAATTAATTAATTGTTATTTTAATATAGTAAGTCAAATAAAACCTGTAAAACTTGTCAGACATTTTTAAGAATGCTCAAGATAACGCGTTGATTCAATTAAAACGTTTGTAGCAATATCTTTTATTCATGTTAATTCTATCTCTTTCATCTTGCATGAAATTTCTTTTTCAGCGCATTTACTTCTCATTCTTGAATTCATTTTTTCTGTTACGTTAGCAGTTTTTCAATTTCCTCTATCTACCACTTCAACGTATTTTCCTTTCATTTCAACGTCGGTCACGTCAAGTTTAACGCACTCGAACTGGAAGCTTGATGGGATGTCGCTAAACAGCGGGTGGTAATTTTCTTTATAACAATCCATTGAAAATTGAACTTCAATACCAAGGAGTATGTTTTATTTTGCTTTACATTTCTAAAGGTAGATAGGTCGTTTGGAGACGATTGGTGCGGCAAGTCAGAGTAGGGCTCGTGTTTGATGTTTATTACAATGTAGTAAGGTTCAATTTGGTTTAGCAGAATTGGTGGATAAGTTTTAATGTATCTGAAGCGATGCCACGCGTAATGTACTTACTAGTAACAGGTTTCAAATGTCCGTTTTTTCTGCAAATGTTTTTTTTTTACTTTTAACTGCGATCCTGGAATGAAAATGAAGGTTGTGTCTATTTTCAAGTTTGTTTTGCTGTTTATGAAGGACTCTTGGAAAGTGTTAGTGACCCTGGAGGTGTTATTCAAAGACGTAATTATGAATAACAGCGTGTAATACCAATTCAATTAATTATTTGTGTGTGTTTGTATATTAAAATGTAAATGTGTGCAAGACTGTAGTATCTGGTTACGCAAGAGAAGCATTTTTATGAGCTTTTATTCAACTAGGAATGTTTGTGTGGGTCTAATGTTACAACGAATTGGAATTACGTCCTCTTATCTTAAGGACTTAAAATTGTACATATAAGATTCGATCCAATGTATATGGAGTTTTAAGATAAGTATTATTTGATACCAAACTTAGGATTGGCTCCGGTCGAGTACTCCTTTACAATGAACAGTGCAATCGTATATTTTTTGCTTTATAACAACGTGTTTTTAGTTTATTTTCATACTTATCCAACAAGTGACAAGCCACACATGGTTCTCCATACTAAAATAAATTATATATAGTAAATTCTATTTCTATCTATCTATCAGCCTTTTAAAGTCCACTGCTGGATAGGCCTTCCCTAATTAGCGCCACTCAGGCCGTTACTACTTAAAAATATCAATTAAATTCTACTTACAGACTTGATATAGATATATCCTACGACCATCCGGAATAATATACATTTTAAACGGTCAAATAATATTATAATAGGTACCGTAATTCTACAGATTAATGCCCACTTTGGTATATTCACAAAATTCGATATCTTTTCTAAAATTAGAATAGATATTGCCACAAGAAATATAATATTTACAACTAGCTATAAATGGTTTCAACATTAATATTCTTGAGTATTGAAAGTGATATCTATTATAAACTTTGTCTCCAAACCTTTGGCTTTACAAAATGTCATTTGAATCGAAGAACTCACTAAAACCAGAGAAGTGTAGCCACTTTAAACACAAGTATCAGTAAACAAAAAACTTTTAAATACGCTGCGTCAATTCTGAATAACTTTCGGTTCATCACGTTATTGTTAGTTTTTCCATGTTATTCAATTCAAACAAACGCTTCTAGCTCGTTGCTCATCCTCACTAGTTTTTATGGAATGTGTTGTAATTGGAAACCTGGTCTTAAAGCAAATCGATTGAAGTTTACACAAACGATTTGAGTCGCACGTCCGTATGTTTGTTTCGCTGTATTTTTGTTGTTATAAAGAAGTGTATCAAGTAACTAAATCATTATGATTCAGATTTTTTTTATACTTTTTACTGTAGACCATTACAGGGAATCTGAACTGTTTTCTCCCTATAACGGATGTCCAGAACGAATTGACAAAGATGATCAAACAAGCTTTGAACGGCTTCAATCGGGCTTAACAAATGTCATCTATTGAAAGCAACCATACTAAGTGCCTTCTGAAGGACAACGTTTTGTATTTATAGTGGATGTAGTATATACGATATACTACATCCGTAATAATAATTACATTACATAATAATTATTATTAATACAGAAGTGTGTTTGCTTCTTTGTTTGTCGTTCTTTCACGGCGCAACGGACCCTTATGATATTATTTTTCTGTGGGGATAGTTGAAAGGATGAAGAGTGTCGTAGACCCATTTTACTGCGAGAATCCATCTTATTTTTATGGGAAGATCCATTACAATGTTTGTTTCAGAAAATTAAAGGAAGTGTTTTATAACAATACGTTACCTGGCAACCGATTGTCGAAAGGCATTCACAACCTTTTTATTGCTGTTCTGTTCTCACACGCGTGCGAAGTCGTGGGCAACATATAGTAATGTTATAAATTTCAATGCTATGCTTTCAATGAAGTCCTGTACACATCTGCGATAACAATGGAACAACAACACGACAAAATGGCACCCAAGTGGTTAGTGTGTTGCTTATCTAGCTATAAACTCTTCTAATAAAGTTTTGTGTATATCTGCGACAGGGTTAGGACAACTATACGACATAAACAACGCCTGTGTACTTAGTGCCATAACAACATTTTGATGCTGCGTTGTCACAACTACAAAAACATTGACATAAAGTGTAATAATGACAGTGTCGCTGTGTTGTTACCGCGACCGCTGTAATGTCGCACGTTTGGATTGTATAATGTCGCAAATTTGAATGATACTTATTTTTAGACAATTTTGCGACCTTCAACTACACAGTGTGATATTTTGTCGCGTCGCCGCCGTACATAAGAACAGACACCGTAGTACCTTTTAATGCGTTGAAGGATGTAAGGTATCCATCTTCGAGTTCCAGTTCAAGCTAACGTTCATCTTGCTGATCAGTAGATAAAATAAAGGAAGTTCAGTTGAATCTTGTTTACATAATGTATGTATTTATTTATTTTAGTAGATACGCCATTGACTTATCACTATTAATTTAAGAGTAAATTATTACTACATTACCATCCATAGTGATTCATCTTTAAGGCGTATACAACTTTTTTGATGAATTGGAGCTAAGATAAATTAAAACATGTAATTTAAAAAAAAAAACAAAAGAAAAAAGCTACTTTCTACAAAAGAAATGTTTATCTTTTCATCAATATAGGTACATTAAAGATATTTTGCATTAAAGATAAATCGAATAACATTCACATTCTAATTTAATAGTGTTGTAGTACCAGATGCGAATATTTAATTATCTTAATAATTTGACCTTGTTTTTCGAGTCTGTCAAAATTCTGTTAGCAAATTACGTAGGCATAATAAGATTTAGGAAACCAACATCAACAACCTGAAAATGTAATAAAATCTCTATGGCTTATAAAGGGACATCTGTTTTACTGGGCTTTAGGTAAGCGTTTGCTGTGTAACGATATGTTTATAAAATATTTAAAAAAATACTGCATTTTGAAAAAACCTATGTACCATATTGATATTTTCAAAATATTATGTAAATTTTATCAATTAATCATCGTTAAAAGATAGCTTACCTCGTTGTATTCACATGGAGATTATGAAGGTGAACATTTATTGCATAATCGAGACAAAAAAATGTGGTCTCATCAAATATTAAAGACGTAAATTATTTTGATTCAACAATATAGTTTTCAAGACATTTTTTGAACATACAATACGAACTGACAAACAAACATAAATGACATACACAATTATGGTGTCACAAAAATTATATTATGTAATTCAAGCAATCTGTCTTTTAAGAATAAAATGGCTAAAATCAATATCAAATTAAGTAGTTTATGCAAATCTATAATGTAATATGTCTATCTATCTATCTATTGTTATAAATGGTTTGCGAATGTTTCTGAGTCTGTATTGTTCAAACAATGCAAAAAATGCGATGCGGCGGTATGAGTGTGTGTAAATTCACCGTGCAATGAAAACTTTGCATCAGATACATTTCATGCGTTAAGTTCGCGACATTGATATCGATAAAATTATCGCTTACGACCGGATAGTCGTACAACTGTTAATAATTTGTCTCTGTTCACTACTTACCTTAATTGCGTACCTAAGTAATGAAGGTACGTAAAACGACCGTATCACTACGGTATACGAATTACTACGACGCTTTTAGGATATTACTATTAGATGTACAAGCTCTAATATTAATGGTGTAATATTAAAGAAATGCTTGCCGCGGCAAAATTAAATAAGTTAATGTCATCAACGTGAATTGCATGCGGCTTTGTGTGTGGTGTAACGTTTGCTGCGTGTTGTGATACGGGAAAAAAACGGATCGTATTTGAACTGAATTCCGTATGTGTTTAGTACGTTTCGTTTTTTTGATGATTTTTCAGACTTGTTTTTTTTAACTCTAATACCTGTTATGAAATCTTATATTTGGAATTCTTTTTCAAAATATTAGGCTTTTCGTTTCCTGAAAGTACTAATTGACTAACAAATACATAGTTACTAAATTAACTAAATATTGTAGCGATACGTTGTTAAGTATTGAAAGGAAAAAAATCTTTTACGCAATAACAAAATTTATATTTATATAGTTTAAAGAGTAATGATTTTATGTAAAAAATAAAAAAGATAGAAATCTATAATTATCCAGATAGAAAACATAAAAACACATAAAAGATTTTATGACGCATTTTCACGTACGGAAAATTTATGAGGATTTAAAAGCATTTTAAAATATAACTTACAAGAATGACTTGTTCGTAAAAGTAAAACCAATAAAAGTTTAACGATAAAATTTTCTTTTATGTTTTTTATTTATTCAATAACAGTTTTAATTAACAACAGAGGACATGACCAGTGATTAAATTTAATTGAAATAATTGAAGAATTTTGCTTTAAATGGATAAATTTAATTATATTCCACACAAGCGTCATGTCAATGTCAATTCTTAAACAAATTCAAATATTATAGAGATAATTTGTAGCGTAATTTCGTGGTCCAGAGATATCGAAAACAGTGACACGTGCAGCGTAAAGCGAATTCGCTTTAAGCGTTATACGTCGTGGCTCTCGGGTTACGAATCGTCAAATTTAATGCGCAAATGAAATGTATATGTTTGAAGCTGTGTGGTGCGAGGGTGTCGAAAACAAAGCATCGAACTGGCGTGGTTGTGACAACAAAATAGCAAAGTGATTAGTTCTGCATATCCTGTTATTTATCAATAGCAGTGGTTTAAACTTTACTGGTAATACTCTGAATTAATGTTAGAAGTATATCGACGGGTCCTATGTGTATGGGCTGAACTAACAATGTGGTCATTTTTATTTTTTTAGGGTAGACGAATCTTATTGACATAATGATTATAAAAAATGAAATAAAATAAAAAATATACTTCTACAAGGAAACACGATTTTGATTCGTTAATTTTGGATTTATCAATCTGAAATCGCAGTAAATTTAAACTTTGGAAGCATCTCCTGTAAAGTTGTAATTTTGCATTTTGGCCCATTACATAGGACCCATCGATATTTCGAACAAATTTCTCTCAAACATTTTCCCCTAGCCATTATACTTCTCCTTTACGAGTCACAGTTAAAAAAAAACTATAAATTTGTTTTACAATCGATAAAGTGAATGACTGCACAATTTATTTGACATAATATCTTCATAAAACTTTAGTTTTCACTGCATTGCATTTAAGAATAATAAAGATATATACATTTAATCAATCTTACTTTTAATGTCTAATGTTGTGACCAGGCATATACTCGATACCGAATTGCAATGCATTATTTAGTTTCTAAGATACCAATATCAAATACCGGTAATTGTTTGCATTCAAGGCATTTTTAAATACCTTTTAAATTTTCAAACACTTATAAGAACCCAATATTGGTTGCCGGTAAGTGTTTGTTCTCGTTCTATTTTTGAAATTTAATCAGAAATATTATTCGAATATTCGTTTTATACAATCACGTATTCAGTATTTGCATTCAAAGATTACGTGGGATTATTTAACTAGGTATATTATCTGGTATCGAACATCTCCCAGGTCGGCCATTTTGTATCTGTTCAGATCGAGCCGGTTCAGTATCCGTTGCACCTGTCGTTTGAGGTTTCTACTCGTTTATTTTGTTACAACCGTGTGTGTTGGCTTAAAAATGGTTTTATTCATTCGTACAACTATCGAGGAGATATGAGAATGAGATTTATTATAATTCTCGCTGGGGAGTGACCGGTGTTTGCGTTTTAAACGCCAGCTTTAGTTCTTTCGCGTTTAAGGTTGACGGAATACAATCATTTTGATATGAAAATTATTAATGTTTAAATTTAAAGGTAAATATTTAACACCCTTTTAAATTATTTTGCTTTATACAATAGTTGCATATAACTTTAGACGACATTTTAATTATACATTAAAAAAACATAAAGAAGTGTCAAACAAGCCTTTTAACCTCATTTTAGTTGCCTTATAACTGACTATAACCCATAGTGCACCCTTTTGCAACGTCATTAAATTAAAGATTCATTAACGCTAAAGCCTCCATTCTGCAGTGTCGTTTTAATGAAAAACTTTGGGGAACTCATATTAATATCTCTATCTCCCACAGGGGGGTTCTCAGTATCTTGTGAGACTATAATTCATCCTCTCTGTTATAAAGTAAAAAAAAAAATCAATTGATTACAATTACACAAAGTAAACGAAATTAAACAAGTACATTCACCGTTGCATCCAGTGTCACTACCCTTCTAAAAAAATAAATCAGTCTAACCATAAAGAGCTAACCAAGTCAAAGAAATTTTGCCATAACTTAGAAATTTTTGGTATAAAGCCAAGTGGCATAAAATTCAATAAAATTATTACTCTGGCGATACTATTTCGTCTGTTCATCAAATTTCATTACGCAATGATGAAAAAACTCTTTTAACTTACCTAAAACGTAGAAGTAACAAACGCAAATAACTACAAGAAATTTATCCGAGTGTAAGTCCCTCTGTAATTGAATACAAATTCCTATTAAACTTTCTAGAAAAGAATTAAGAATTCTGAGAGTTTTCCTTTCAATGTAACCAAGTTTTTTGAATAGTGTAAACAAGTTTTTTTGAACTTTTATTCCGCTAGAGGCTTGATGGTTGTATGAATTTATTTATTTATGTATTTATTTGTTTATTTTTTTACGTAATACGTTAAGCATAGAAATCAAAAATGAATGATTTTAATAGTTTATACCATGTAAAATTATCATTGTAAAGTAGTCATAGTGAAGTATGTATACCTATTGACTTTTTACATCCTATAATATTTTTATTTATATCATGTTTACATACAAAGAAATGTTTGTATTTTCGGAGATTCAAGGCAGGCCTTTAGATTATTTTTCAGTCGGAAACTCATCTGTGATATCTTTAGCATTACTAATGTCGTATGTGTTTGTTTGTCTGTAAATAATAAAAAAATATTTGTATAGTTTAGTTTAGAACATAGCTCATATCTCTGTTTAAAATAAACTTTTAATTAATCTATTATAACTAAGACATTATTTTTCAATATTATCTCCAAAATTAAATCTTATTTCAATTACATTTCGGGGCCGAAATGGACAGCTTCCGTGTAACCCGATATTAATATAAGGGTCTGTTGAAACATGCGCGTATTAAACGGATAGCGGAAATTGGGTTTGGATTAAATCTTTTAATATGTGAATTTTAAAGTTAATTTCGATTTTCTTGTCGATGAAAATCGATGTCGATGAGTAGGAATACAAAAAAAATATGATATATCATGATAATGTAGGGTGACCGACTAGAAGTATTCGAGAAATGATTAAATCAATTAAATAAACTAATAGGTACATATTTGTGAGTTAAATGTTATATTTATTTTTAAGATTTCCACAGAAGTCATGAAATCTTTCTATTTGATTGACATGTAATATAATATGCTAAGTAAAATCACCAGATGTCGTACTACTAGCGCCTTAGGCACGTAATTGTAAACTTAGACACTTATCAAAACTTTACTATCTTCGTTTAAACTTATGTTAACCCATTCGTTACAATCAAAATATTCTTTGATTATAATATTCATATGCATGGCACTTATTTAACATACGAACTAACAAATAATATCACTCTACGTGCAAAAAGTTCAATTATAAATACGTAAGTAACAGATAAAATTAATTAAAATGAATTAAATTTACTAGTCATGTCAATATTATTTAAATTAAAATCAATAAAAAATAAGGATTATTGGCATAAGTGTAAAACGTCATTTACTTTCTGATCCTATCAACAATAACATAATTTAAGATAAAACCCGTTTAAAAACAGAAAGAAAATTAACATAAATCGTTGTAAAAACCCGCTTTAATTCGAACGAAACTTTAGAGCATGTGAAATGAGTTGTGGTTGAGGAACTGGTTTCGGGAGTGTGGCGCCAGACGAATAACGGTTACGGATACAACGACATCCTTTCTTTAGTTAAATACTGCTAATGTATGGAAATAAGGTTATTGTGAACACCTTTCATATAACTTGAGTTTTTTTTAAGTTTTATCCTTGGAAATTTACTTTGTTATTATTATTTGTTGATCGGGCAATTGACTCAGATCCCAAAGACCACTGCGACCAAATTTGATCTATTGTAGCCGTACCCGTTTAAAAGCTAGATCTGGTCGCCAAGTCCCACAGTTTTTTTAACTGTAGGATATTCTTGGTTATTGGGTTGAAACTTGTAAGCTGAATTAGAATTACTTTTTTTTTTATTTATTTATTTGACACACAGACAGAAACATTTTGTAATAATTATTATTGAAAGCTAGATTCTATACGGTTTTTAGGCAACAGTGGGTACTCACGATTTCTGTGTTATGTATCGATATTCGCCTTGACGTGATGTAAAACAAAATTACCTATAAATAAAATAAAATAAAATGTGATGATGTAATCGATATATTTAAAAAACCTTTGAAAAGGTTAAATTATGGCTTTATTCATACTCTGTGACCTTAAAGATATTATTCTACAATCATTTTATTACGTAATTATATTAGTAACATAAATATATAATATAGATTGCCAGGTTTAAACTACTATTCCTTTAGTTATATGTAAAGAAAAACTCAACACCGCGGAACGGACTCTTCATAAAACATTGAGAACATTATGGAGAACTTTCTGGAGGCTTCTTCACCATATTTTCCTTCACCAAAGCAAGCGATAAACTAGGCTTTCATTGCTTATATTCAAAAGTGTAGATATTCAAACTAAATTCAACACTCGCTTCACATGTGCATGTAGGTTTCTGTTTAAAGATAGATAGATAGATATGCACATTATGTGTAAAGATTACTATAGCGGTTCCGTGTAAACATCACCGTGAGAACTA
The DNA here is from genome assembly GCA_018251375.1 of Calpodes ethlius. NCBI lineage: Eukaryota > Metazoa > Arthropoda > Insecta > Lepidoptera > Hesperiidae > Calpodes > Calpodes ethlius. The sequence continues at coordinate 2,827 of DWPA01004858.1, read as the reverse complement.
ACCAGTGTATCAAAGTAAACGGTAATATAACACTGGGTTGCATTATGTGCAATCTTCGTTTGAAATGGAACGTGCTTTTACGGAAAACAATGTTTTAGCTCGTTAGGGGAATGATGTCTGGAATCGTTTCTCGAGCTTCGAAATTTATTATCAAACATAAATACCCTTTTTTATTTTCTCGAGGGGAAAAACTTCAAAAGGTTCCCTGTGACGTGGAAACGACTTGGGTTTATGTGGCCTGCCTCAGCTCTAAGTGGAGGACTTCGAGATTTCCAAAGGCACGCAACTGGAGTCCTCTGAGCGCGGTGACAGTTAGGCTGTGTCTTCGAGGGACCCGAAGCCCCATAAAAAGTCTTACCTTTCCACATACGTATCATCGTCTTACCAGGGTTGCTGATGGACGGTTCAAGCTCCCAAGACCGCCTTTTAGACCTCTTACGACTGGCAAAGGGTAGCTCGTATCCTGGTCCCGAGCGTACAGGGACAAACATCTAAATACCGAACTTGCATCCCTGTAGGTATATATATTGTTTTCCGTATTATCTTTGAATACGAGAAAAATATTATTTATGATATTAATATACGTAATTTTAACGATAAATTATATACAACTATGACTGACTGACCTTTCGCCTTAAATGAAATTAGTATTAATATATCCAAGATATCATTAGGAGTTAATTATTGTAGATTTAACAAACTATTCTACGCATAACTGTAGTTAGTGTACTGTACTTATTCCATTAAATTCACTGAATGTCATCCAATGAAATTTGTACACAATGATAAAAAATATATTTAATTTTAGACCTTGTAATTCAATGTTTTTAAACAACAAATAGTTTTTCTTATTAGTATTTTTGCAAAAGTTACTATAGGTAACTATTATTTAATTAAAAGTTTTTCTAAATCGAATTTCAGAAGCTTCTAACATAATCCTTAGACCGTAATTAACGATTAAGCCCCCTAATTTCTTCACGTCACCACTAGAATAAATAATTATCTCATTAAAGCTCGAAAATAAACTGTTCTCAAATACTATCACATAGATTGATACATTTCGAACCATCGCCACGGGGGGCGCCACCGTACTGCCCAATCAACATGCAAATGGTATTCATCGAGTTGTTTTGACGTGAGGAATTTCCTGTATAACTTTCGGATACGTTTTTTTCGGTACTTTCGGTTACTGAGGCATTAATAGTTAAGTGGTTTGAACTTTGGATTCCCGAATGTGGGGGGGTTCGAATCCTGTACGCATCTTTGATTTTCAACCCATAACTGTCACACTAATTAGCTCGTGTCTCCTTGTACAAAGTGAGGGGTATAAGCCATAGTCTACCACGCTAGCTAAGTGCGAATTGGTACACTTCACACACCTACGAGACCATTATGGAAATCTCTTGGGTGTGCAGGTTTCCTCACGATGTTTTCTTTCACCGGAACGGTAAATAACTTATAATGCGTACGTATCTTTTTAAAAGTAAGAGGTGCAGGATTCGAACTGTGTCCCGCTACGTCAAAAGACCAACAGTCACACCACTAGACTATCGTTATTTCTACTCACATGTACTATTCGAAGTTTGTTACAAGTGTTAATAGGTGTCACGAGATGGCGTCACTACAAGCTCCTTTGCTATCGTAATTTCATAAAAAAGTTATGGCACAACTAAGCACGATATTATGTATATTATGCCAAATCTTTCAATATCATATATGTGATCACTGTATAATTTTATGTCGCCATAATTAATTTATATCACTTGGCTTGTAATCAGGTGCTAATTAAAACTTAAATATATTGATGTAATTTGATTCTAATCAATGAGAACTTCAAGAGAGTCAAATTAAATGCTTAAATATTTGTGGTAAGTAACATCCTTCGAACAGAGTTCGCAACAAAAGGTGAAAAAAAAATACGTGACGTCACAATTCAGGTAATATTCACTACAGGCGCTATACTCAATTTTCCTTTGTGTCCGCAGAGCGCTAGTGTCACAATATCACCTTGTAATCTAATATTGTCCGTTTGAGTGTTGAAACTGATTGATTCAGGTCATTTTTGTGCATCCTTCCTAGTATAAACTATCTCCAACTAAGTTAGATAACGACTAATCTTGGAATGCAATCAGTCAAATAATAAGTCACTTCTGTTTCTAAACATGAAAGTCAGAAAAACATTGTTATGGACTGTCCGCCAGCTGTACCATCTTCATTTTAAAGCTTGCGATACTAGTGCTTTACGAAAGTAAAATAACTTAAACGAAAGACTATAAAGTGTTATATCTGTCGGAGAAATGTGTGTTAAAATAATTGCAAATCTTTTATATTAACTAACGATATAAAAATATCCTAAATATAAAATAGATCCTCAAAAAGATATACTTATTCGATAATCTGATAACAGTTTAGTGTCTCTCTTTCCCCTATCTCTAAAGGGATGTATATCAGACTGACCTCCGTAATAAAATATCCTTACCCCTATTGTATCAATATAGCTATCTTAAAATGTTTGTATCTAATAAAGTTCATATATTACTTTTTTTTATTATTTGTTTACAGGTAAATTCCCTAGAGTGGTCGAGGGTATTCTACAGTGGATAAGATTATGAAATCAGGTCTGATGTTAGAAACAGGTGGGCTCTACAGCACTCAGTTCAATTTTGAGGGTATTTGTACTTGGTATGAATGAACAGTGAAAGAATGAACAAAAAATATTACCATGTATATTAGTATTCATCATCACCACACATAACTGTCCCACTGCTGGGCTCGGGTCTCCTCACACAATGTGAGGGGTATAGGCCATAATTCACCACGCTGGCCA
>DWPA01004857.1:0-12412 GCA_018251375.1 Calpodes ethlius | reverse complement strand
CAGCTAGTGTATAATAAAACTCTAATTGATCAATGTCTGTATATGAAATATCTTTGTATGAAATAATTCGAATTAATCCATATTATGGTATATCTCTTACGATAGCGTTATTAAAAAAATGCATAATTAACACGTTGCCATGCGAGAAAAAAGCGGTGACTTATATTATCTTTTGGAGCAGTATCTTAATAACAGATAAAAAACGGTTACTTTGAATAACGTTATTATATTTTCGAGAGCATATTGAGTTTTCGTATTCATATGCCTTTTTGAGTTACGTTCGTCCTTAAGAGCTAGTGGTAATTAATTATCGTTAGGTAGTTTTTTGGCGATATGGCAACATTAATAGTGTTATTGGTAACTGAAATCCAGACTAATATCTCTCTCCACTTCCGATCGTGGTCCTGAATAAACATGCTTATGTGTAAACTTTCTGAATATAATGTGGTCTATACTCTTTTTTTTGCGTCCCCGCAAGATCTACAATCATGCGGGAGGGAGGCGGTGAATGCTCCTGACATACTACACGGCCGCCCGTCTAGTTTACGTGGGACTCGCCAGAGTAGTGCCTACCCACTAAACACCGCCTTGTGGCATCCGTCCTAAGACCTTCTACCACGTATATGAAGGCGATTCCGGTTGGAGGGCTGGAACGCAAGGGCTATACTCAAGTAAATTTCTTCTTATTATATCGACCTCGGTCTAAGGAGATTTATTTTTCCTTACAAAAAAACAAAGAAATAACACGAAGGAATTCAGTTAAATTGATTACCAAGTTCATTAAACTTGGTTAATAAATGACATTTCATTTATTAAAATTAAAATATATTTGATATGACTCAAAATGTAATAAAATTCCCGTAGTGTTTCGATATACAGACTGAAAGAAAGAATTTAAATCAGATTGAATCAGACTTGATAATGAGAAAGGTGTTATGGTGGACGTAATACACCTCTAACCATTTCAAATGCTTCTCTATAAACGCACCCAATTTTTTGTTTGAGTACTTTTTGGGTGAATCTGCGGAAAACAGTTTTAGTGCCCAACTTTGCAGCGCTTGACGAGGGGGCAATGTTTTTGATAGATGGTCCTGTGATGTTGACAAGGATGCCATAGTTCTTATATATGGTTTTCCTGCTTTTAGTAAGTGTCAGGGGAGGGGAAATAGGGTTATCCGCTGAGAAAGGCAATTCCATTTCATAATATGTGGAAGATATTTCTCATGAACAGGAGAGATAGCAATTGCCGTATCAGCTGAATCAATGATATGAGACCTTCGGGCTACAGAGGCCTGAATATTTGTAAGCAAAAAATTATAAAATGTCTAAACATTTAAGTCAGCGCTGATGCTTCTTCAGTAATTTTACGACATTATAGTTTACTAGGATGGAGATTCTGGTCAGTATTTTACGCTGCCCTTATTTGTTACAGTTCTCATATCGTAAAACAGGTAAAGATAACTATGACACCGTAGGGCAATGGAAGAAATGAATAAATATAGAAGATATCGACGATGAAACATTGCGCGAGGGTTGTATCTTGATCCATCTTGACAGTCTATGTATATATAAGAAAGCTAAGCCTATTTTTACCGAAACAAAAATGCAGCGTTTATATTTCAAGGATTAATGCTCCGAGTCCCTGACTCCGAATTTCTACACACTTGTCTAAGTTTTATGCGTATTAGGAATAAATGATCTCTTGCTTGAGTGAAGGAAACATTAAGAGTAAATCAGCACCCTTACAAGTTCTTCATAATTTTCTCGAAGGTGCGTGAAGTTTTCCAATATACATAGATCGTGTGATAGACTATAACCTATACCCCTCACATTGCGAGAAGAATAAGAGTTCAGCAGTGCAAATCAACAACAAGTTTGTGTTTTCGATAATAAAAGAACCATTGCACACTATCTGAAGTTGCGAAGCTTCAATTAGTAACGTAAAGTTTAAGTTCAGTGTGCCGGTTGTTTCTAGTATTTTAAATGTAGCTAACTATGAGAACAACTCCAGGGAGCAGAACAAAAAGGATCACTGTTTAAAGAGTCGTATATTCGATTTCCAGAGATGTAAAGATTTGAATAATTTGTTAAATTTCTATTCTCAGTTTCGGCACGTGTTATCTTGACTTTGTGGTGGTTGGACAGACAACTCGCATGTTGGAGGTGTGTGGGTCGATGCATTCCGAAGGTTTGCAGATAGTTATCGGGCCTGGTCAGCTACCATATTCCTTGTAACTGTCATGTTTCAGTTGTAGTATTGGAACGGCCAAAATAGGGGTATCCTTTCTAACAGGCAACACATTGGTAAAACCTTTGATGTTACTAAGGTTCATGGGGTACGCCTATTTAATTCATCACCAGGTGAATTGTCTGTGCATCTTTTATTTATATAAAAAAAAAATGTTACATAATCTACATGACATAAGCTAACTCGCACCTATCCAGTCTTTTTCACAAGGTAAGGCAACTCTCACTCTAGAATATTTTCCAAAAGTTAGCAAGCGTGTAAAGATGATTCATGACAATGCGCAAACCGATTTCGTAACTCCCCGCGCAATAAATTTATGTGGCCGAAAACGTAAAAAAATAATTTAACGCTTGTGTGGACGACTTTGTCTATAAATCTCTTTTTATTGTTTACCGCGTTGTCTTTTGCCGTATACTTGTTAATGATGTGAGCACAATAGGTAGTTTGGGGCATATTTGTATATGGCGTAAAATAATGGAGTTCCTTTCTGTTTCAATACCTGCCGAAATATTGACTGGAATGCTTTTTTAAGTCTACGTTTTATACCAAAGTGATTCTGGCTTAATATAGTTTATGAAATGAATAAATTTTTCATTATATCGGGCGTGAATCTTGAAGTTGTAAAGGTTTCTATGGCAAACAGTAACTGTCCAATAAAAATACATTACAGCTTTCTCTAATCGATGCTATGAAAACATAAATAAGGTTTCAAAGACATCCATAAATCAACAAATTTCTACGTGTCTTATATCCACAGTGTTATCTAACTTTAACATCTTAGTAACCAACTCTCCCTTTGCACCTGAACAGATATTCCATACACTTACAAGGTATGCATGTATTTTAACATATTGCTATTCATCTTTTTCTAGCATCTCCTGTAGTAGATTAAACCATGGCAAAGAAATATGTACCTTAAGAAGAAAGAAACACATTAACTTACCCATAAACAACATTATATACAGAGTAAAGAAAATTACAAGCATTCAATTCAAAGTAGGTATCTTGTGTTCTTTTTAGGTGAGTACACTTAACACTTCTAATTTCTAATAAAGTCGTTACCATGACTACGTAGGACTACCCTCAATCTACCGTTAGAACAATTAAGAACCGCGGTAAAAGTTTTCGTGTAGTATGGATTTGATTCAAGTATAGAGTAATGTAGCTATAGATACTATACCAACTGTGGTGATAATTACTTTTTGTCACTATAGGCTGTGGCGGAGATACTCAGCTACCCGCAGTCAGCTGTCAAACAGCGTGATTGATGAAATGTCATCCCCCCGCCGCGTCTACCGCGAGTTGATTTGTAGTGTGATCGGATATCGTAACATATATGGATAGAGTATGTTTTTTTAACAGAAAATAAAGTTATAGTCATAAAATCTTTAAATACCGTCCAGTCAGTACCTAGTCGCCAGGTATAAAGGTCGACAAATCAAGCCAGTGAGTGTAAACTGAAAGTTTGTAGTAGCGCTTGAAGTTTAATTTTCCACCTCATGTTACCATCATCAAAACCTCATTGTCGAGTTGAATTTGAAAGGATTATCATAACATTGTGTCAAAACAATATTCTTTCTAATATATAAAAATGAATGTTTGTCTGCCCTTTACAGAATCGTAAACTACGCATTTAATCATGTAATGACCTTTAGCAAAGTTTTTGTGTATGAGCTTACGAAGGTTTCTAAGTTGATACGACCAACTTTCGACAGGTGGCGCCACCGTCGTTCCAATTAATTTTATATATTTCCGTGGTAGCTTGTGTTGGCGTAGCAATGCGCAATATATATAATTGTATATATGTGTAGGTGGAAAGCCTCATAATAAACTTCCAATATTTGTGTTAGTCATTTAGTCTTCTATCAATGTGTATAGCCATATTCTAGTCCAAGGGTGGGGCGACCAGACTTTTTTTGACCCATTTGGCCATTTGGTACATACTGGAAGACGTATAAATTTCACGTGGACATAAGCTGCCCATCGGTACGTATACCTTCACCAATTCGCGCTGAAGTTGCGAAGTAAAGTATGTTTTAAGTCTCTTCAAGTGCTGGCAAGATCCATGCCTCGCATTAAACCCTTAAGGGTAGAAGCAAATCAACACACCATAACAAGAAATTAGGTTAAACCTGGAGAAAACCGTTCGGATATCTTATCGTCCCGAAATCTAATACGTTCACTGTCAATTTTACAGCGGACATATAAGTTTTATGTAGTCGCAGGCGAGCGGTCATAAACCGAATGATAGTAGCAGGTGAGGCGTCGCTGGCCGGTGCTTACGGCTAGATTGAAAACCATTTTGCGACCGATATTTGATAGCGACTTGAAGTGAAGAAAGTCTTTTACGACCGACGACTTATTTTATTTTAAGCGCAGTTTTGACATTTTTGTCGAACGACTTACGACTGTGATCAATATTCTAGATATTGATCGTATTCATATCGGTCTGCCATTATTTTATCATCTAACTTTTATTTATTTATTGTCAGAAATGTGTTATATTATTATTTTATAGTCTATGCAGGCAAACAAGCAGGCGGGTCATCTGATGGTAAGTGATCACCGTCGCCCATTGACACTGGCAACACCATTGACGTCACCAGCGCGTTGCCAGCCACAGTATGATGTTATAAATTATAGTAACAATATACACGATCTAGGTAACGTACGGCAAAAAAGTAGAAATCAATTTAAAATAGGTAGTTACACATTTATTTTACTGTGAGACCTCATAGTATTGATGTGAATACGGGAGTTTGACTCTGCCGCTACTCCGTCAATGCTCTCTTACCTTAAAATATAAAAATCATAATATCATACCTCCTATCCTATCTCTGGTTGACCCTTTAACTGCGTTCCGGCTCTCAACTGGAATCACGATCATATCCGTGGTGAACGGTCTTAGGACGGATGCCACAAGGCGGTGTTTAGTGAGTAGGCGCCACTTTAGCGAGCCCCACATATCCACGGGAGACCGTGTAGGTATGCTTAGAGCATTCATCGCCTCTCGCCCCGTGGAAGGCAAAAAAAGCTCTTTAACTGTTGATAGCCAGCAAGATAATATTTTGGTTCTATCGCGGTTAATGATTGAACCAATAATTCCTCCATTTAACGAAGCATGTTATAATTACCTAATACAATCAACAAACCGGCATTAATTGCATCGTCGTTCATTGCATTCATTAACTGCAGCAAATAATTAGCTCAGACTGAAATAAAGTGAAACAAACTCCAGAGGATTAAAAGGTACATTCGAGAGTTCCCTGACTTTGACTGTGTCTCACTACAAGTGGATCAGCGAAAGAAGCGATAAATATGTATGATTTTATAAGTAAAACATACCATATTGTGGATAACACCGGTATTTAATAATGCCGGAATTTACTAATGCCGATTTAGGCTGACGGGACAATTAACTCAACCAGATGGACAAACATTAAGAATATTGTGAGGATCCACTGGATTCAGAAGGCTAAGGGCTGTTTTGAGTAACGCAAATTAGGGGAGGTCTACGTCCAGCAATGGACCTTCAAAGGCTAATGGATGAATGGAGACAGACGGGATATATTGTGGTGGGCCACACCTTGTCTTAAGTCATATTATGGGAAGATAAAAATAATACTAGAAGCATTGTGCAGTAACAGCGAAAAAGTTTGCAATGTTATTAATTAAACGGCTTCCAATGATCCTTTAAATTATAATTTAAATACATTAACAATATTGATAGTATTATTATCTTTCGGTGAAGCCTGCCTGGCTAGCTAATAACGTCTTGGTTAAACCAAACGACCAATGCGGTGTCGTCTTCCGGCTGAGAGCTTGAGCGTCAGTTCTTTCTTCTCTTTTCTTTCAATGATGCCTTTGGCTGGTGTGGTATGGCTGATGGGTCACGATGACCACTTACCATCAAGTACCCTTTCTGCTTGTTTATAACTACATATTTACACTAAAAAACCCTGCAAATATAATGATCGTATGAATGCTTGTATGGTTAAACGTTCGCAAAGAACGGGATCTTGAAAAACTTGTTCCTGCAAAGATCATTGCCATTGCCATGGGAACGAAGCGTAAGAAGTAAATAAATAGAATCGGCTAAGAAACTTCATCTGTTCATAGTTCACCTGTGGATTGACCAAGTAAGAAGTATTGTGTATGCAAAAATTATTCCATGCCACTGCATCAATATTTAAAGAATATACTGTTCAATATTCTGATAATTATTTTAGTTCAGCAGTAGGTTAACATTGTTTTATTTATGGCGAATTAGATCAATTTCATAATATATTATAGAAAAATCCTTCAAATAGTAAGGAATTATTAATGAATGGTAAAACTGAATACTTTTTTTATGTGCACTTGATTTTATCGGATTATAATTATGTTAATGTTTGTTACTAAGACAAAATATAAACGAAAAGTTTGATAATTATGTATGACATTTTATTCGCAAGTATTTCAACCCACCGTCAATAACATATGTTCTGTTATCTAACAAAATTTAGGAGGACCTTTTACCGTTTCTTTTGTTACCTAATAACGTATATTTCTGAAATGGTAGTATATTCAAAAGTTCTGATGTTAATATGAGCATTATTATATACGTATATAAAAATATATTGGCTTGTTCTTGTTCAATAGCCAGCAGTGAAACACGTGCCTTAATTAAACCAATTGCAGAACAACCTGTTTTTAATCTTAATTATTTCATTTGTTACTTAATGAAATTGCCTTCCGGTAATTTGATTTTATCATGTTAAATAAAATTCAATTATTGAATTCGTGCATATAGAATTTCAAAATGTTTTACGTTGGTTTCATTAAAGAATGGTCATAAAATAATTCATACTCATATCAAATTGTTTTTATAACTAACCTATGCTTTTACAATAATTAATCTGTGCTATTCCAACCTTGCATAAAGAAAAAAGAAAGATTAATATCCTGTAATATTTAACTTTAATGTATCAACGTTTACCGATATTTTAAGTTACAACACTATACATTGCTCTTTAAATAAGCGTATTATAAAAAATATCGAAACAAAAGTATTAATGTATATAGTCACAATATACGTTTAACGCGGTTTATTATAACGTATAAATAATTTAAGTAAAAGTCTGAGAGGAGGGAGAAAAAACATAATGCCCTGAAGTTGTCTTATATAAAAAGTTTATTTTTTGGGACAAATTACATCTTTGTTACGATATTGGCATAAGTTGCAAGTCAGGCAGCAGCATTACCTACTCAATATACTCATATACTCGTTAAAATTATAGTACTGTCTTTTAAAGGCCAAGTGTGTGTCGGGTCATGCTCAATGAAGAGTTCCGTAGCAGTAATTCAATCGATTATAACTTGTTAATTCGTAAAGACAAATTAGCTATGATAGTTTTCCTTTAAAATCTATTAACTATACTTTCATGAATTTTGTCACATGTTCAACATCGATGGTTCAGCTTGGAGATCAAACATTTGAATCATCAAATTAGTACTTTAAAATTTGATATTTAGCCAGGGAATCGAATTAGTAGATTCCCCCCAGAGTTAGGGAGAAAATTAATGAAATGAATTTTTTAGGGCTTATATATTTTTTTACATAATATAAGTCAGTGCTTGACTACTATACCACCTGATGGTAAGTGGCGATGTATTTTTAGCCAATTAATTATATTTAATATTCTCGTGACTAGTAGATTCCTTGAAATTTTTTGTTGTTCTTGCTTTTTTTCTTCTTCATTTGCCGCTTTACTTGATTTTTACCTTATCGACAAAAAATGTTGTTTTAGGCGGAATGCTAAAATTGGGACGACTTTAGAGGTTTTCCAGTTTGTTTTTGGAGTATATATTTTTGAGAGTTTGTTATATTATATTTTGATAAGGGAAGTTAAATCGGAAAACGGTTTTTGGACATTCGTATATTTTAAAAAAAATCTTGCCTATGATAATCCATAATATAAGGTTTATAGAAAATAAATATCATCCCTACTTTACGTATAGTGTAGGTATGTTGAAAACATTTTTTTTTTTAAGTATTTTATTCAATTAATTATCGGCTTGATTAATATGTTCATGTTCGCCAAATTACAGCTTTTCAAGTACTAAGAGTCGTTGCAATATACTGAGACGAACATGATGAAACTATGTATTAGGGTTTAATTGTGAACGGAACCCTAAAAATTCGGATGTCCGACGTTTGGGAGAAATTAAAAATTTGATGACAACTTTATGAATTTACATGTTGAATTAATTGTGTGTCGTATTTTCTAACGTAAGCTAATTGTATATACATTTTTATAACACCGAACAGTTCAGTATTTTTTTTAAACTTACGGTTCGTTCCATTGACATTCCATTTATTTAAGACAATCCATTATGGCTGATTTTTTACGATACGTGAACATGTGAATATGGTCATAAGAATTTATGTGCCATTGAAGAATAAAAAGAAATCGTTAAATTATGGATTGGAAAAAATAACAATTCATCCAAATGAGAATGAGCCCTAAAGTAAAAGGATATAAAAGGAAAGAAAAAGAAAAAGAACAGAGTAGAAAAAGTGGTGTAACTACGTATACCATACTTGAATATATTGAAAGAAGTCACAGAAGTACATTCTTACCTCACATTTTCAATCAGCTTTGAATCCTCTTTGGTCTGAGAAAAAAATATTTAGGTCGTGAGTTATACCGATTGAACAAGTCTGTTTCAGGGGTCTGTAGTAAATTGTCCGAAACGAAACTCTTAAAATCATGTTATCTCTTTCTGACCGATAGCAAGAGTAATATTGTTTATTCAGTTACATGGCGTGTGTCTTATCCGATAACAAATATAATTTAATTCACAGTAATTCTATCAACTGTGTAAAAAAACACTGCAATTAGAAGGCTCAGGGCCGGACTGAGTGGCGCAAATTAGGGGAGTTCTATGTCCAGCAGTGGACTTTTAAAGGCTGATAGATAGATAGATAGATGCTACTAAGAAAAATAAACAAGTTTATAATTGAAATGTGAGTGAAACTTTAATTTAAAAATATTGTAAAGCATTAATTTGAAAAGAAAATAAATAAATAATTTTAGACAGTTTTTTTTTATTTTATGCCGTTGTTTTATTTTTACCCTTTAAACAATTTGTTCGGCCACTATTCATAGTCCTTATACAGTCCTTGAGGGTCTTTAACGCCATTAAAAAGACATCGTTATTTTTTGACAGACACTTTGAGAACTACTGCTTTAAACTTCACGGTGTATGAAATTGGCAATTAAAAGTGGAGTTTTAGTTGACTGTTGTCCGTTGTAGCTATTTCGTTATTTCATAATGCTTTTTGTAATGCCCCACAATATTTTGTGCATAATAAAGTTATGACGCTAATATAACAGCAAAGAGCACTTAAATTAGGGGTTAAATATTGAATTGGAAACTTTCCTTAGTTGCTGAGTGCTTACGTTTCTTCATTAGGGGTTTTCCATAAATTACGTCACACGTTAAGGGCGGGGGGACGAGGGTTAATAAGTAGTTTCTTGTACAACTTTTGGATATATCTGTGCTTCTATTCATTTAATGGTAATCGGAGAAACAACTTAACCGATTTGGATACGTTTTTTACTGAATATAATTTATTTATTAATCTTGGTGTAACATTTCATTGTTTAATATATAATAAAAACATATAATGCAATGTTTTTGTTAATTAATGAAACAATTATACGCGAATAAGTATGAACAAGTTTATTCAAAGAATCCCGTGTAGTCAATTTTCCGACTATGCGTATTAAGATAGGTTTTGCAAAGTGAAGTCGTTCTCAAAGATCAAACAGCGTTCTCTGCTAGTTTCTAATAAATAAGTATAAGAAAGAATTTTGGTTGTTATTTCCTTATATACACCAAAGGATTTAAATCCTGATCCTTTAAAAGTTAATAAATTAAACATTAAAGCATGTCGCTGATGCTGCGAATGTTAACAGCAATATTCACAGAGAGACTAAGAAAGGCTGGTCTTAGCTCTAGGGGAATATCGCAAACTTCACAAACAGCCTCTGTTAGGGTGCCTACCTACCTAGTTACATTACAGCCGGTACTGTCCGCACCAAAACTAATCAAGTGCGCACAACAAAGCTTTGTCTTCCTGGAGGCTCACAGACACTGAAACGCCCTGGAAGCAATTTGAACTGTTCACAATTATTACCTCTATTCAGGAATAGCTTACGGTTTGCTATTTACACTGATATTATAAAGACAAAAGTGTTTTTTTTGTAAAAGATAAAAAAAAATATAGCCTATGTCACTTATTCATAGTGTAGCATTCTTCTGGTGTTTTTTTTTAATCGGATGAGTATTTTCAAAGATTTCCTACATACAAACTTACACATCTTTGTAATAATATTATAGATACTGCCAATATACCAATATTAGCTTAGTGGTTTGAACGGCGGTTTTCCGTGTCATAGTTGAAATGATTGCGACGGAACTGACGTCTTTCATTACACCTCATCGCTTCCCGCCAGCTTCGCGTTATTGTCAAATCCCGCTCGCTGTGTGCTTAAACCAATAACTTCTCTTTGCGTTTTCCTGGAGCATTATCCTCCAAGACTACCGGGCGTAATCTATACATAATCTTTAGATATGTTAGTGGGTAAAGTTATAACAGATAATATAATATTGTAACTTTTCACAGTTACAAGGCAACTAAGTTGAGGATAATCAACAGATAGACTGTTGAAAACGGCCGTAAATCGCACTCGACCGTTACCCATTCGTTTTTGATTTGTTTTAACTTTCGTGCAGTAAAATCTGTTGACGCAGAATATTTTTATTTTGCACCCGGATTCCTGAGAGCCGGCTGCATTTTAATAAAGAAAGCCATGCTTTTATTCCAATTTCCAAACCGACTAGCTGCAGTTTCGAGTATCATGGACGAATGAAGATTAGTCAATAGTGTTAAACGAACCAAACGATACATTCACTTGATATGAATGAAAATTAAATTTGATTGTATTTTTTTGATTGCCAAATAACAGTGGTCTGCTGTCGCACCCATTATGTCTGGGTGCTCGTGTCACGTAAGACTGGTCTATTATTATATCTACGTATTGAAATAACTTTGACAAAACGCACAAAATAATATAAAGTTGATATGTATACTAACACTATAAATGTGAGTGTTCCTTTGTTTGTTTGTTCTTCTTTCACGCTTCAATTAAGCGTCATAATGGTATGATTTTTGAGGAGACAGTTGCGAGGATAAAATTTTCTGAGAAGATCCGTTGCGATGTTTCAGTTACATTAAAGAAAGTGTTTAACCTAGCAACCAATGATAGAAAGGTATCGACAACTTTTTATTACTGTTATTTTTACCAAGCGGTAATTAGTTAATTGACAATTTAATCACTACGCGAAGTCAATTTCTATCACCTTTTACGACACTAGTGTGATGTCATGAGATTACTGAAAATATTCCAGGCTCAGGTAAATAAAATGGGAAAAACATCGAGAGGAAATGACCAGAATAATGAACGGCGGAGATCCAAGCCCAGCAGTGGGATATTTATGAATTTAATTGTGCTATTCATTCTAGGCAATCCCAATACGACCAAACTTGTAATACTTACACTATATATCAGTAAATTTATTCATTTAGAAGTTAAAATCATTTAGCAGACGCCAAATAGCAGTGGTCAACGTTGCCCAAACAATAGACTGTCATTTGATGTAGGTACACTGAAACAACTTAAAAGGGTATACGGCGGACATTCGTGTTTTATTACTTCATAAGTGGATTGCTAGATTGAAGGTTCAAATAAATGAAAGCCCTTTTAAGAGGGATCTTGTAAAAGGGATTTTATATGCAATTGAGGTCTACGTTTGTAGAGTCGTTCCGGGGTCGTATATCAATGAGGCTTTGCGGTTTACATTGGTTCTCAAACTTTACAACATCAATTTGTCAATTATATAGTTTAATGATTTTTTTTGGTTGATGGTATTTTCCAATGGTGGGTTTTAAGTGAATTTACATCGAGAATATTGATCTTTACGAAGGTCAAATGTAGAATTACAGGTGCAACTTCGGGAATTTTAGATACAATGTAAATGACATAATGAAAATGTAATGTTTGATATTTTTATATACTTGTATAATATATATATATTTATAATATTAAAAAAAAA
>DWPA01004856.1:0-12412 GCA_018251375.1 Calpodes ethlius | reverse complement strand
ATTGGCAGACACTTATTATCTACTGCCCACTATGTAAAAAATATATGTAAAAAAAAAGAAAATCGATAACGCAGGTGGTAATCTAACCGGGACATTTTCCCGCCAAAAATCATAAGAGCATGACCTATTGAACACCGCCATCTCTTGACGAAATAACGAACTTTATTTAAAGTAATAGTCTAATAGGACACAATACACAATAAATAGTTGCATAGTAAAGAAATGAGCAATCAAAGAAGCATTTAAAAATATTTGGTTTAGAATTAGCAGAATGCCTTATACTGTTATCAATAACTGTCATATCCTTATCACTACGTTACTATGAGCGATGAATACACGAGACCGCGTGGGTTTAACATTCCTAATAATATCGTAAATGTAAATGATTGGATGTTTGTCATTCAGTCAGGAAAATACGGCTTAAAAGATTTATGTGAAATTTTAATAGCATATAAACTGGAATATAGATTGTGCGTTTCGTCTTTTCGAAAGACTGTATTATCCTTAGTACTCTGTGGGAATGAAATAGAATTTCTCTCATGTATTTTATAATGTTCTAATTGTTCAAATAATCAATTCATAAATCGTCATTTACCTCGCATTTTTCTCTTAGTGCAAGAATGCTAATGTGAACTCAACGAAAAATAATGACCTATAAGTGTCATGTTAGATAAAAAAAAATCTAATTCGAATTTCAAAAGTCCGCTTAATAGATGTCAAACAGTTTTACAACGTTGAAATTCATTTAATGACGTGGATATTATTGTACACACTTTAAAACGTTGATCTCGTATTCTATCGCCGTTTCGGAGACTTTGTCGTGAAGAAATAGCAAAATAATTAATTTTTAATTTGTGTACAGCTGTGGCACTGATTATTTGAAAGCATGCCTGTAATTAATTACATTATGAATATTCATAATATAATACTTTTAATTTTAAGAAAGTCAAAACATGTTTCTATGATGCCAGTGCAATAAACTAAAAACATGGTGGTTATGCTGTTTACCATTAATGTGTTCCCTCGTCAACCCTGACTATAACATCATGTTATCATAATTACAATCCATACCTGTCCAGTTGGTCTTGGGTCTTGTTCTCCACACAATATCAAGGCTACAGGCCATAGTCAAGTGCGAATTGGCACATTTCACACACCTTAAAGAATACTTATGCGCAAGAATCCTGATTATGTTTTCCTTCACTGTAGCAAGTGAACTTAGCTAACAATATTTGGCCCAAACAAAATTACTAAAAAACTAACAATATTTTTTTTCCTAAAAACAATATTTAATTACAGGAAAACAAAGGCAGAACCATTATTATATTTTCGTTATCTATATCACAGATAAATATCGTGGTAGATGCCCGTTGAGGACCTGACTTATGCAGTCAACAGTCGTCAGAGGCACGTGATGAAGAAAGCCATGTTTGGAAGTAAAAATACCGTGCTACTTTAATTATCTAATTAAAGTGCAAATATGCAGAAGCAACTGACAGCGCTAACATCATGAACGAACAACACAATCACGATGATAACAAAGTGCAAAATCTTAAGAGAAAGAGAATGTACCGGAGAAAAAAAGTGGCCAAGAATGGTCAAAATGGTTTAACTGTATTAGACGATGGTAGTATTGACGTGGCTGATGGTGATAATACACAAATATTATCAGATACTTAAGAATTTATCCACATCGTAACTCTAATCGCCAAATCGCATCTTGGTAACAGGAACTAAATGTAAAATGAAACCAAAAATATAAATAAATTAATAGCTCATAAAACTAACCCATACTTAAATACTAAAAAATTAAATTGTAACTGTGACGTACATAATTGAGGAGTTCCTCGTTTGAAGCCATTCATGACTGAAGTATCAGGTCATACTTGTCACTCATAGAGATGCCGTTATCATCGATACTAGTCATGAGTAAATTTTAAATTTCATAGGATAAGAGAAGGTAGTTCCAATACAGCTTACAAAAATTCATAAATTAAATAAAAGCTTCCAAAAAATAAATACTGGCTCATATGGAAGCAATAGCATCATGGCCAAAGCATCGAATGACCCCATAATGAATCAATTAGCAGACAACAATATGCTTTATATTAATATTACACTGACCACTGTGATTGGAATGGCAGAGATAATCTATCAGCTTGTATATCAACCGTTTTGATTGTTGCGAATTGCGTCCAATTCACATCCAGCGCGCCGTTGGACGAGCTATCATATCAATGACCAATCGCTTCCACAATGCTCGGGTTAATTGAAACGAACCCGTTCGTAAGGTTGACAGCATCCTGGAGCTCTCAACTTTTCTTTCACTCTACTGTCGCCCTACTAGGCTTAAGTCTTCAGCAGGTAATCCAACAAGTGCGACTTCACTGATTTTACAGTTTTTGGAGAAATCTTAGGTGCAGTAACCTAATCTCTAGTTTCCTTACAATAGTTTTCTTGCAAACCAGTGAAGCAAGTCATAATAGATAATGAAGACTCACAAATAAACATGAAAACAGTATCAGAATACCGACTCGCCAGTACAGAAGAACAAAAAACAGAACAAAAATAAAAAGAAACAGAGAACAGAAAAATATATAATTCACAAATTCGTTAACGCGACAGCCCTAATCGAAGCGATTGGAGCACAATCTGGATGTTTATTCAAACAAATGCATCTATTTATCGTTCCTCTTAACCCTCAACTCTTGTACCGATGTCTGCCGTTTGCTCGTCGCCGGCGATAACATGCGTTGTACATTGACATTTGTTTATTGAAACGGATAAATCATACAATGATTAACATAAGATTAATTTGTGAACTTCTTTTTACGTTGTTAGTTGAATAGCAGCGGATAGTATTTATAATTTTTGTATACCTATTTAATGTTTTCGCAGACGAAGGGCAGTGTTCTATCTGTCTGTATATCAACCTTTGAAGGTACACAGCTGGACATACCCTCAATTTATTTGCACCATTCAAACCTTAGGGGCAATCTTCTATCCCTCTATTAACGTTTGGAGGTCCACTACTGGACCTTG
The DNA here is from genome assembly GCA_018251375.1 of Calpodes ethlius. Taxonomy (NCBI): domain Eukaryota; kingdom Metazoa; phylum Arthropoda; class Insecta; order Lepidoptera; family Hesperiidae; genus Calpodes; species Calpodes ethlius. Next base: position 9,370 of record DWPA01004856.1, on the reverse strand, counting down.
TCACCTCGTCATACTAGAATTCCACAAGAGATGACTTAGGTAGCGAGACGAAAGAGAGGTAAAAATTGAGTAATATTCTCGGTGGCTATATTCTTCGTACGCCGCCACGTGCCTCGCTTATCTCTCATAGATCCTCAGTCGAACGGAGGAGTTCAGTAAGTGTTTAACAACAAAATAATAGATGAATACCATGCGCAATAATGAAGATGGACACAAGATGGGGGACTGAAGTTATCCAAATCCCCCAATGGCGATTACGCACTCTCCAAAGTGAATCCTGTAAGATATTGAGGTAATTTTTCCTCACATGACCCTTGCATGTCTGTGATGGACGTCCAATCTTGCAACTGTATAAAAATACCGCGTAAAAACAAACCTCCGTAATGCGCGTGGACTTTAACGGACAGAAAGGTGTGCACATATTCTTTATGGAAATTATTACTCACCGCGTGAATAATTCTGTGATATGATCTCGGAGAAATTTCTCGTAAGTCGAGATCGTCTTCCATTGACATAAGTACTTCTGTTGTATAAGCTAATACAGGATATCACTTTAAAATTTATAAATTTAACCCTATAAACTTTTCACATCCTGTACTATGTTGAAACAAACTTAACTGATTTTTATATTACATATGGTAACTTTCTGCAAAAATTAGTTTTGTGTTATTAATAGCTGGTCAAAGTAAAAGAAAGGTAACCTTGGCATATATTTAAAATAGAATAATGCTCATGTAAAAATGCATTGATGAACTTCGTAACTACTAATCCAATTTTAAAAGTTCTTTCATCAGTATAATGGTGATATATTCTTCTATGGTGCTATTCTTGTACGGTGATACATTCTAATAGACGTGGATTTCACCTCACTTCCTTATTACATCGTAATATATACTTATATAAATGTCGAAAATACAATGTTTCGTGGACGATGAAATTGAGGCCTTCTGCATATTTGCACACATAGAAAGACCTACGCAACGATAAGACTGCTCTGAAGTAATACAAAAAAAATATAAGCAATTTCTAGCAATTCTAAGAAATATCTACCTTTGATTCGTGGCAAACTTCGCTTTTATGAAACATTAGTTCTATAAATGATGTGAAGACTAGTGACTAGAACCGAGATAGTTTTGGTCACCCATAAGTTTACCGGAGGAGTCCCCACTCCTGGAAGAGCAGTTACGTCCTTGATATTGTATGCCCCCAGCCTTAACTACTGTTATTCATAAAAGTTGCTTTTTCTTACACGTTCGCCTCTCCTTCCACGTATAACACTATTTTGACCTTTCTCATAGGTACAAAAAGTAATTGCGCTCTCCAGAAACTAAGCACGCCCATAGAAGTATCTCCACACGGATTACAAATGGTAAAATTTTCGTTCCACACAGTCAATGAGGCCGCATTATTTACAAGTCTGGCTTGAAATTGCTAACTAGTTAATTAGTAGGTCATTTACATCTCACCTGTTAGTTATGCTAACTTTACGTGCCTTGCTCTGCTAATCATCATTATGACTAATAGGACTATTATACGACAAGTGGAATTCAGAGCAGATTTCTGGCATTTTATCTATCTTTGTCTTTTTTGCAGCCTCATCTCGCAAGGCGGGGAGAGTACCAAAAACCAGATCAGGATTAGATCTTTCGTAGAGGTATTTTTAGAACGAGGGTCATATTCATATGAAGAAAAATGTTTGTTCCAAAGCAGTTGTTTTTTTTTAACGATATGTGTATAACCATGCCAAAATACAGGGAATTGAGTGTGCTATGAGTTACAGAAGGGTTTGTTTATTTGGATACCTCTAGAACCAAGTGATCCAAGTGATTCTTCATTGCTTTCTGCGTCCATATTTCAATAAACATGTCTTTGTAATGTTTTCACCTTGTATTAGAAATATTTTTATGTTTTTGTGTCATGAAGTGGGTATTTAGTATAGTTCTAACGAATTTATCATATATTTGTCATGAATAGAAAAAAAATCCATGAGGTTAGTCACAACACTAGTAGGTACACTAAATTTGTTAAAAACGTTACTTTTTACGTTATTCTATTATCCGGGAACAAGCAAAAACATAACCAACAAAGGAAATTTTGTCGATACAAAGAGATTGTTCAAACAACCTTGCGATTGATTGCCTCTATGAAAAACCTACAATAATATTTTTTACTTCCGGTTCGGAAAAGGATATGCCACTTGTTCAGTTACAGCCAGTTCCTATAATCTATCTATCGATTCGCCAATCGCCAAGTTAACGTTCTTTTTTTTGATCGAATTTGAAGCTATACAGAGATTTCATAAGCTTTTAAGCTCGATAGATATTCGTAAGAAATATTATTTGCATTATTTATCCGTGACAATGATTTGCTGTATATACATACAGTTTTACACACATATGAATATATATATATATATCTCAATTTAAAGAATCCCGTTTATTCTTTTTTTAGAAGCTTCCTGAAGCAAAGCGAAGACAGTTACTAGTGCCAAAAATTTTAAAAAATCGATTAAGATACGCCCAATATGCATTAGAAGACTGATGTAATACCATACCATAGAATCTATATATATTATTCTGATAAATGTAATATACAATTGATACCATCCGAAAACTCCATACACTTGAACAAATAAGGACCGAAATATTGATGAAACAATATTTTTAATTAGTACATACAACGATTTGCCACAGCAAGACTTTGATATTGTTTGTGATTAACATCATTACTCGGGATGCCTGCTACACGGACCCTGAAATACCTGTTGCAAGTGGAAGATAACAAAATCAAGTTTGTGTTTGATGTCGATTCTTTGGAGTAAGGCTAGAAATAGAGTGGACCTAGACGTTTGTGCATTTACCGCTATTAATGCCAATTTTCATAGTACCTAAGTATCACGGTTCTGTACTCGCTGTCAGTACAAATATTAGGTATATAGAAGCTGACATCTCACATAGAAGGACAGAGAAAATAGTTTGCCTATAGGCTTAGCGTCATGAACAGATAAATATTTGTTCACGGGTCATGGGTGTTAGTGACGAGTATTTGTTTTGTCCATTCCACCCGTGACACAGGGAATCGTGCTGTGTGAGTATGAGTGTCTAAGTGTTTTTTTTGAACAGAACAAAGCAGAATTTTGCTGCGCTTCAATTCATCTGCTTATATTTAACAAATATAAAAAGGATAACTACTTCCTCTTCTGGGAAGGAGCATTACTTTACTCGTTTTACATATTTGACGCCGTACAAAAACGCTCAACCAGAACCATCAGCGATCTACGAATCACTGTCAAGGTATAAATTAATCATAAAGAGAACATCGGTTCCGAGGAGCTTTTCAACATAATGCCCATATAGACACACCACTCTCCGAAGACTGAAGTTTCATTGAAATAGAATTAACGTTGTGGAACGGGCTTCCTTCTGAAGTATCCCAGGAGCGCTGTGACTAAAGAGTCTTTAAAAAAGTTATCAAAAGAGTTTTCCGTCCAGACCGGTTTTGCAATGGTAACTCTCCTGGTATTCCTCATGCCTCTAAGCAACGGTGATCACTTATAAGGATACCTGTAGGGGTGACAAACCTGCTGTTTCATCTGCCTTTGAGATAAAAAAAGAATAATGTAACGGAAAAAAATAATGCGACTGATAAATTTACGTCTTTGTATTATCAGAAACGTGACGAAACTAAATCTCCGATATAACCGCGGTTTCTGCTGTGTCACCATTGCCTTTACTATCAGAGTCACATTTACTGTTCAAGAAATTCCATTGTTTATCCTTGTAAGTTTGGTAACTACACTAAAAATATGAATTCGAAAGTATGGTTTTTTGTTTGTTCTCCTTTCACGACTCGTCCAAGTGTCAGTATGACATGATTTTTTGTGTGGAGATAGTTGTGGAGATGGATTTTATAGTCTACTTTTACCGCGCAATCCACCTAATTTCTGTGGGAAGATCCAAAACGATGTACAAACATTCCAGCCAAATTAAAGAAAGTGATGCCTGGCAACCAATGATAGAACGAAATCGACAAACTTTTTTATTGCTATTGGTAATTGCTTTTTCAATAAATATATTTTGACCTTAATTAAAGTCGAAAACTGTTTCTAAAAACCAATTCTGAATAAAATTCACTTCACTTAATCAAAGACTACCAGATCTAGAATTTATTAAAAAGATATAAATCTGTCAACGACATGTGTATACAGCTGTACCCTCACTCGGATGTGCGACATGGAACAACTTAAGCAAGACTTTTGAACTAATAGAGAATAAATAAATAATAAATAGATCAACTCCTTTTTAAAACTTATTAACGCCATTTCACTGTGGCCCTGATGAATTTGCATGGTTCACAGCACCGTGTCATGAGTTCATGATTCAATGACTTTTATGATCAGTTTTGGATGCCCCCCCCCTGTTCCCCCTTCTTGTCATCTTGTCCCCTATTTTTATACCTTTTGTCATCATTACTACTATATCACTAAACGATTGTTTTCTAATTATAGATTCGATTATACGTATTCACTGACAATTTAAATCATTTCAAACTTGCAATATAGAACTTAAAGATCTTGGTTTCTTTCCGACCTAACAGAATTTGGGAATTATCAAATAAAGATTTTATAAATGCTTACACATTCTTACCCCCGCACTAAGATTCCCTGTGTCGCATGTGACATAGACAACACAAATTGGACATCACTAATACCCATGACCCGAGTACAAATATAAATCTGTCACACAAATGTCTGCCACGTCCGGGAATTGAAAACTGGACCTCTTGCGTCGCAGACAAGGGAGTTCGTCAATTTAATGACCACGTCGTAAATCTTGGGTAATTTGAACCACCATGAGGGCTCAAGGGGAATAAGTACGACAGCATCACCTGGGTTGCATTCTCTGACGTTTAAATGTTAGCTAAAAAGTAGTTTTAATTCAGATTTTAAAAAGTACTGAGGTCGGCTTATATTAATGATAAATGGTAGTAATGCTCTCGTCTACAAATACTGCAACATGGCCGACACGAAATTGTAAATTGTAAACTGCTATATAATAATATGTATTTATAACGGGGCACAATTGGACCGCGTTTAGCAAAAATGTTCATATCTAATATGATAGAAAATCAAGTTTGAAGTTCAAGATTATTTGTTAAAAGTATTGCTCCAAGTTTTTCTTAGAAAGTTAGTTTTTATTCGATATTCGGTTAATTTTTAGTCCAATATATACAATTTATCATTAAAAGTTAGAGATAATTAGGTAAAATGTGGGTTGGAACGTTTCTGTTAAACACGGTCCAATTTTAGTATCAAAATTTTCAAGCCAATACTCATTCGCAAATGTTTGCTATAAACATTCGTTTTATGATAAATCCAACATGTATTACTACACTGGTAACATCAGAATAAGCAATAAGAAACAAAAGTAAAAGTTGAATATTAAATAAATTACAAGATAAAAAAAGCTTAGACGTTTTATAAGTTAACACACAGTTTAAGAGTCAAGCAGTTTATAAAATAATTGGTAAACCTTTTAACTAAAAAACAAATAAAACGGGGCATATCATTGGCGCACAAAATTTTCTACCAACACAACAGTCCAATATTTGCGGAGGTCACCAATTGATATCACGTGAGGGTTTAAGCGATTGGAGCGTGTGCCTTGTTGAGACTTGTGCTTCTTGCCCCTTCTAGTAATAACGAGTGGACTTTAGTGGAATAAATTGATATACACTACAATGTCTTCATTCCATACGTCACATAACACAACGAGTAACAAATTGCATGCGTCAATTCACAATAAACGATCTTTAAATTTAGAGCGAGACAAAACATGCACAGATCGTAATGATCTCTATATTGATAAAGAATGAAGAACTTTTTGTCTGCATAGCGATAAAATATTAATTACGTATCTGCTAAATTGTGATTGAGTACAGTCGGTCGAATTACGAACATATACAGAATATAAAAATATTTTAAATATGTCTATCATCTATAATACAAAATATTGTCTAAGTTACGATAGACACGCCTCGTGCATTTCGTCGGTATAAAATCTGAATAAAGGAGGTCAATTTTGAAAGTATCAAGATGAGCGAAGCAGTGAGTCTATTTAAATAAATAGTTCCTTTTATACTATCGCACGGCAAATTACTCGAGTTAAAGATCATCGACATCCCGCTTGAATACAGGTTTACATGTCTGTGAATACAACACTCATTTATTTATTCACTATTGGTTCATCCTTAAAACAATTTAGCGCGCTTTTGGTAATTCGAGCGGGAAAATAGTTTGTTTTAAAAATTATTGTGCTTAATGCTGTTTTTTAATCATTACATTGAAGATATTCTCGTGATATATATGAATATAGTGCTTAATTTGATTAAATCATAAGCAACAAATGAAAATGAAAGTAAACTTGTCTCGGGAAAGAAATAATGTTCTGAAGTTCGAATTCGGAGAATGGACATAAACAAGATAGCAAAAATGGGTGCTTTGCCAAGTCCAGTTTTCAGGGTCGCGGACGGTTCGACTTCGGTGAAATTGTTCCTCATACGTATAAAAGTATGTGCTAAAAATATTCGCAAATTCACTGGCGAAAATAATTCGTGCTTCGTACGTACGCGCATTGTATACGGAATTACATCATTTTGATCACTTACCTTTCGGTTATGGGGACTGCTTTCGACTTGAGCTCGTAAAACATGAAATCCTGCTGGTGCTGTGAAGTCATTTCTTCCAAGATCCTTTGGTCCGTGTTAAAATCGTTCGTTAAAAGAGAAGCGAGATCATATCCCATGTCAATACCGGATTCATCCATTTTTGAACAAGTACACAAACACAAACTTTCCACTTTGACAGAGTATTACATAAATATATTACAAGTTCATATTTAGAAAACAAAACGTGGCTGTTTAATAAGAGAATACGATGAGTATCATAACAACATCCATCCTCACAGCTGTCTACTTGCTTGTTGGTATTTGGTATTTGAGTTAGTTGATTAGTTTGGTACTATTGATACATAGCTATAAAATATCTTGATGGTGATATGCCTGACGATTAGCCGGCACATTTAAATATATATTACTCAATGCGAATTACTGCCACGTGACATATCTTTTATTTCTTGTTGTATTATAAGTAGAATATATTTTTTGTTCTAGCAATGCTATTGCGTTAAGCGTAGTTTACAACACAAGGAATAAATTACTTGTAAAATAAAGTACATTTATTAACGATCTAAAACAATATGTAATATAAAACATATAGTGTCCACACAAAGAGGAATTTAGAAGAAAAAAATATAAATTGGCAACATCTGAGCTCATCTATCACAATTTCATCACATGTACAAAAAAATATATCTGTGGTGGGCTCGGCACAGATCATTGCCATTATTTATGTTTTAAAACTATTAAAATAAATAAAAAAATAATTATGTGATAAAATCACGACTAAATGAATGGTCTATAGATGATTTTATTTCCCGTTAATTAACAAGTTTATTGGCATACTAAATGGTTAGCCATTTTTATTGTTAAATATATTTTAACTACGTTACGAAGCAAAACATTGGAGCAATAATTCAAGAATATTACTATATTTTTTTTGCCTTAGCTAATTTTGCGTCAATAATGACTACACGTAGTGTTTTCGTAATCTGTGAGCGGCATGTAATATTACATACTCTGTGCAAGCAGCCATATTGTTATATTTTTGCCGGGTGATACCTGGAAATTACTTTTTATTTGAGGCCCCATTCATTATTTCTTGGCAAAAATACTTGTGTATTTTACTTATTCCAAGTTTAGAAATTTATTGACTTATTGTGTCCATAATGTCAAAAGCACATCCACCAGAATTGAAAAAGTGAGTTTGTTTTCATTTCTCAAGCAAGAACGTATGGCGTCCCGCGTTTTTTAACCTTACGATTCATGCTTATAAATATGCGTAGTATGTAGATACGCAGTATAAAAATGTTTACAATTTATTCACTACTACGGTAAATGATAATTTCAGATTCATGGACAAGAAGCTGTCTATAAAGTTGAATGCAGGTCGAGCAGTCACAGGAGTCCTGCGGGGCTTCGATCCTTTTATGAATTTAGTACTCGACGAGTCTGTTGAAGAGTGCAAGGACGGACAAAGGAACAACATTGGAATGGTGGTATGTAGAATTAGCTTTACATAACACAAAATTGTTGATAACTTTTGCATGATAAGAGTTAGATATATTTGAAAATAACTTATAATTCTCTTTTCCCCTACTGAGAACTTGTAAAAAGGTGGAGGTTGTGTGGGTTATTTTATTTGTATATTATACAGCCCAACTGTGATACCTTAACAGAATTGTCACAGGAATGCTAAGCCTGTTTCTAACAACCCTATCTGCAACTCAAGAACACATCTATCATGAATAAGTTTTACTAAGTTGACTCATATTTGTAGATAAATACAAGCATATTTAATATTAATTGCCAACTGTTTGATGTACATTTTAGTAGAATATTGTATTAAAATAATATTTCTCATTCTCGATTACAGGTCATCCGAGGGAATAGCATTATTATGCTGGAAGCTTTAGATAGAATATAGCCTTAGGTTTAGTGTTTAAGATGTTACATTACAATAAGTACTGATATTGGTATATTTTCTACTACAAAACTGTTGTGAAAATTTAGATTAACATTCCATCATGTCCTAACCCAGTCTATTTCACCGAGTCTTACTCCAACTCAATATGTAATTAAATCATATTTTTTTAAATTAAAACAACTAGGCTTAAATTTTAAATGCTTATTGATTGATGCCGTATACATGTTGAAAAGAAAATCTGATTCTATCTTGTTCATCTACAACATAAAACCTACCCTTAGGTACAATTAACTTGTAATTAATATGTCAGTATAATTATAAGGAACTAGTAAATAAAAAAAAAATGTGAAAATTAAAACACAAAATTTAAAAATATTTTTTATTTATTTAAATATACTTATTTTTAAATTTGTATTATATATTTTTCTTAAAACTGGAATGTAAAGGTAGTTAGTATGTACCATGGTATCTTTAAAATAGATACTTTTATGTACATAAGACAATTTAGTTGTGTGGTAAGTGGGCATGTCTGGAATTTCGGAAATTCCAGAAAATCCAGAAAATTTTATTAGGTTATCTGCGGATATATCACAATAACATCTAAAAACCTAAATAGTTGTTATATCTAGTTTCTTTTAGTATTTAGTTAATAAAATGCACATAAATGACCTCAAATTGATCACAGTTTGCTACAAACTCATGCAATTTGAGGCTTAAAGTACTGATATCATATTGTGACTCATGTTGTAGTCAAAAGTGCATAATCCA